>JARYHS010009186.1:150014530-150066537 GCA_031002005.1 Vandiemenella viatica
AACCAATCAGTTAAAAAGTCATCAATAGATTGGATTCTGGTGGAATGCGGCAATTTTACAAGCCCATAATATATATTTAACAGCAAAAAAATCTTATGTATCGTGCGAACAAACAAAGACTGTACGGATATTGTCAGAACTAAACATACAAAAATTGTATTATTCCTTGAGAAATATGTGTTGTAATATCAGATGCAAAACTGTTTGTTAAATTAAGCCCTATTTTAGTTTCCAGATACTAGGCTGAATAAAATGTGTGTTAAACAAAAAATTAGCTAATTAAATGTGTTCTCTGTCACTTTCTGACAAAAAGAATTGTTCTCCATGTAAATTTTTAAATTTATTTGGCGTTATTCTTCAAATGCTTCTGCATTTCACGTTGCCAACGAGTGCATTAAACCGTCAAACATTGTAGACGAAGCAAAATGTCAAAAGCAGCGACCTATAGAATTACATCTCGTTAATTCTAAAGGTTTCCAGCTTCGTCTATTTGTTTGGAAGTCTGAAACGGAGAGTTTAATGGGGAATTTAAAGTTACCCGCAGTGAAAAAGCTGTCTCCTGTTTTAAGAGGTGTGTTTCTGACAGAATCTGAATGCAAGAACAGGTACGGCTAACCTGTGGCTTTATGTTTCTCCTCTCAGCTTCCTCATAAAACACCTGAAGACGTCACAATTTATTTTAATTGGCCCAACTTGTACGGGTCTTACAATGCGGCCAGATAGTGATGCTGTGTATGGTAGACAAAGAACCCCGTATTCAAATCTAATTAACTAATCTGTGAAAAAGTTAAAATATACAGACAGTAAAAAGTTCTTTCTCAAAGGGTATAATCAAATGAAACGAAATTAAACAAGTTAAACAACAAAAACAATATGAGAAATGATTGATGAAAGAGAAATATCATTTTCTGTGGTAATAGTTGTCTTCGGTCTGTTGAATGTATGATGTGATTTCTGGTTCACATTTTAGATGCTTATTTAAATTTACAAGCTAAGAGAAGATTTGTTTATCTGGTGTTAATTCCTGGGTGGCAATCTTAAAGTTAACTATTAGCAAGCTTTCTGCATATTAATTAGCTTTGTTTTGGATTTACTATTACATTTTATGTTCCGCTTGAATATTTCGTAAACCTTTTTTTGATAATCATTGAATGCATATGGTTTAAACAAAAATAAATTTCCTTTTTGAGAATATTTTTAAGCCTGATTTTTTTTTTCAGCATGAACAGAGTTGAATCCCCTTTTCTGTGTATTTTCTTTCATATATTTTATAAAAACATGTTTTATATTAATTTTTACATTTTTCGGGTTGTGAAAGGGATACTTTGTTGGTAACACTGTAAGCGTATATCAGACGAGGCGGGAGAGTGTCTGAACAGTGTAGTACGAAGGGAGTAAAAAATATGGCGCAAAGTAAAGATACAGTGAGAGACGTTTGCCGAACACTGCAAGAAATTATTGGTGAGATTTGATGATAATATCAGAAAAGTATTTGATAAGCAATTATGTCCGATATGACAGCAATTTGTATTTATTAACTTCAGAAGAGCAACCTATAACCTGTATTTATTTGAACACCAATAGCTGATACTATTTGGTTGTTTTTATTTATATCCTACGCCTTAACCACTTAGTCTGCGAGAACCAATTTGTATTACTTCGACCACAATAAAGTACTTGACTGATTTTGGGACAGTTGTCAGTATTGTAGCTGTTCGATTATGGTAACGAAAAAATGTAATGTCTTTAAAAACAAAATTAAAAACTTTGCATTTTTGTATGCTAATTTGAATAATGTTTCCAAAACTCTATTTCTTGTGACGTCACTTCTCAGCACGAGCCGTTGTAAACAATCCAGCAATTTGCGTATTTTGCTGATAAAATAAGTTCTGCTGTTAACAAGTGGTGCATAGTGCCTCAGTGTGTAAACACATCAATTTATAAACAAAATAAATAGTTTATTTACGTTACACAAAGGGAAAAAGTGCGGATAAAGTTGTTGAAGATGCCTGACGCAACCCATCTTGTTTGTCTACAAAGTATTCACCATATTTTTGTGAAGACCACTTTGATGTAAGGTTTTAGTAAATATTTTATAATTATGTTTTATTATTATGTTTAAAAATCTTCCTACCCCAATATTTTGATCTTTTGATATTCTCATAAAACGCTTATATGGTCATGTTCTGTCACGCGATGACGTCCCAAAATGACGTCGTGCTATGACGTCACACATCTTGCTTTTCTAGGTAGTGCACGTTATTTAAAAACATTTCTATTTCTCTAATCATCCGCGTATAAATTAATCGTCAGAACACTGAAAGAAAATTACATATTCTGTTTAACTCGACATAATAATCATTAGTTGCTTATTTTTTAAAAAATATTCGTTAGTAGTAAAAGTAATCATTAAAATATTTGGCAATAGATAAGTAAGATAAAAGTTTTAATTCTCGATTCGCAATGTTAACGGCAGTTCTTATTAGATTGTTATTACAATCTGATCCTGACGTTTGTAAGCTTCCCTCCTTTCTCTGCTGCTTTTTGTCAGCTTCCACAAATGACTTAAGTGCTCTACTTCAAGCAGGAATATTTTTTTGCTGTAGAAGTCGGCACCAAAGAAAAAAAAAACTCTGTAACTCAAATATACAACTAACACACGACAGGATAATATAATTAACTCGAAAAATTCACTCTTTTTATTTTCCTTTTTTCACAACATACAAATACACACACGGCTCATAGAACAACTTGCACTATTTTTATCTCAATACACATCCGACAGCTAGAAATCAAGCATGTCTGCCATACCGTGCTTTCTCTGTCTTGCGCAGTCCAAAGATTATTCACCTAGTCCACTTCTTCCAAAGATAGTCCTCACTCTCTGTTCTTACCTTTAGTGCTATTTATGTTATTCAGCAAAAAAAACTTCAACATAATTCTCTTTATACAAAATAAAACATGTTTTTAAATATTATAAACACCAAAATTATAAATATAGTAAGGTGACCTTGTCACCTTACACGTTACAGTTCTTTTTAAATAATTTAAATTGTTTTCATTGGTGTTCGTTTACTTAAGTCATTACTTCATTTAAATGAAAGCAGATCCGCACTGATCGCGATCTATACAGCCTTGACTACGATTAAAACTAATATTACGTGACATGACGAAGTTGTTAATATTTATTTTTAATTTATTTTTCTTTTACTGATGACAAATTTCTGCCGTCAATCAAACGTTATAATATCGATCTGAATCACGGATAACAAAAAAGAATAACGTAAGAACCCGTGCAGATTTTTGATCAGGTTTATATCGCGATGCAATATTATTATCAAAACGCGATACAGTACATGTATCAACATGCGTGAGATTGAAGTATTGTTTTTCTGGCGGCATGTTTAGCGTAGTATGTGGTTAGGTTGAAATGCAACCACGTCCAGGATGGCAACTGAAACCTTTTGATACAGCGCAAGGCATTGAGCTTTATTTAATACAATTCTATTTAGCTCAGAAATGAATTTCCAGAACACTTAAAGAAAAGTTTGTATTTTGTTTAAACTGTCATATTATTATTTTTTTTTTTTTACTGAAATCATTACTTTGTTTGAGTGAAAGAAGTTCCAAATTGTTCGCGATCTATGCTGCCTAAACCACTATTAAAACAAATACTATTTGGCATATCTTAAGTTGTTAAGATTTATTTTTAACGTTACAGTTTTCAACTTTATATAGCGAAGCATGATGACATTGACATGCGATACAGGGAATGTATTAATTCGTGTGTGATTGAAGCTATGATTTTCTAGAGGCAATATTGGAAGAGTTTGTGGTTAGGCTGAAATGCAACCTGGACCAGGTTGACAAATGTAATTTTTTTTGCTGCAGCACAAGGGACGAAACATTACATTTAGATTTATTTTATAACAATTCTGTTCAGGTAGGCCACTGCAAAGAAATTAATTGCGAAAACACTCCGTTAAACCCGCCATTTTTAACGGGCTTTGAGGCTAGTAGATAAATATATTACTAATTCGAAGGTTGAAACATAGTTCTCTGTATATGCGTACAAAGTTTTTAATTGGTATAATTGCTAAACGACATGGAAAATTACATGGAGTATAGTATATTTGGAGTTGTTTTACAAGTAAGTATAAAAAAAATTGTAATCGAACAAAATTGGAGGGTCAACCAAGCAGAAGAAACGAACTTTCAGCACTACCGAGCTCAGATTAGTATCAGAAAAAAATCATATGGTAGTTTATGTATATGCCCAAACACGACATAAATTTGTTAGTTTGAATTGAATCCCTTTTTTTCTATCCTGTATAAGTGTTAGTTACAGTATGTCATAGTGTACAATCTCTTTGTATTATTTTGAATGCTTTTAGATAGTTGTGCATAGTTAGGGGTTTCTGTGTTGGATGTGTTTGTGGCTTTGTCCCTGAATGGGTGTGATGTACTTGCATCAGCCTTTGTCTTCTGTTTCTTCCAGTGTGTGTGTTGTAGATACTTGGCAGTTCGTCCTATTTCAATTAATAACTGTTGTTGAAATTGAAATATTTCTGTGATTTCATTTATTCTGTGTTTCAATTGTTTCTCTTGTAGATGTTTTTAATATTATTTCAATCTCAAATGATATCAGGATAGTTGTGTCTTGGATATCTAAATTTTCAATGCGTTATGTTATACCTTTCTGTTTTCTTAGTATGTACTCACTTAATTATAAAGGAGCATACCTATATCCTTTGAGAGAAATATCACCGTCAAACTTCTTTCATCATTTACGAAATTTAATTATCCGGTAAACTGTTCACCATTTCCCTTGGTAGTTTATTCCAATCCCCTCATCCCTAAATTCGAAAAAAAAATTTCAATCCTTTATTCTGAAATCAAATGCCAGCTTGTGGATATGGCCATCTTTTCCATGTAATACTCCTCATTCTTCCATCTATGTTCATTGAAATCTGGTCACCAATAAGTGCCTTGTTAACTGTCATCACTTTCTTCATTTTTTGTATTCCAATGACTCACAACCCTACCCCTTTATCATGTCAGTTAACGATTGTGTTCTGTGATAATTTCCAAAAACAAATCTTTGCGACCCCTCAAACTCTTCTATTTGGTATAAAAAATAAGGATCACAAATTTAAGCAATGATCTGACAGAAGTTTTGAAAATCATTATGCTCACTTCCCTGATATCGCCCTCTCCAATAAATGAAGGATTTTGAAAACATCTTCCTACCACCTACCGAATGTGACATGCACAATTTAGTTCACGATGCCAAGATGTTTATCCCTTTTTCAGTTCTTTCCTTGTCCTATAATCATTACAGAAAACTTAAATTTTTTCTGTGTACCGTATTAGCTCTTTGCACTTACTTTCAGTCGATATTAACCCAACGGGCTAGATAGTCTGCCCATCTCAACCTGCAATCGTTCAATCCTCTGTGGCTTTAATTCCGTTTTTAAAACACTATTCCGTCAGCAAACAAGCTAACTTCTGAATGTAAGTCACCAAACATTCATTATCAGCCCATCTTATTTTCCATCTTTGGTGCTGTTTATTCCTTATTTAGTTGTTTCAAATGTTCCTTACTACCTTGTTGCCTCCTAACGCTGTTGTGTGCTCGTTTTACCAATTTCTTTATCTTTCTCATCTTCTCATTATGTAGGTTGCTATACTTGATAGGCTCTATACTTTTCTTAGTTAATAGTTTCTTTCTTCATTCTTATTCTCTCCCTCGAACCATTCTCACCTTCTCTCCACTATGAGGTGATGTCCTTCCACATACTAAACCTTTCTTGAAAATATATTTAATCCTGAATTATGTGCCTTTGTGTAACTGTGTGTTTAATGAACTACAATTTCGGCATATAGTTTACTATACCCTCTTATACCCACACAAACTGCTTCAAGATCATTTATTCCTTCTCTGACCTGAAAACCTATAGAAAGATATCATCAGGCTTCATTAGGAAGATATCCCACATGGTATAACTGCTGTAATCCTTCGTTCCTTTTGAAAATCTTTGCTCCTTTCCGTTGCTAATTCCACTTCACTTGCTACAGACACATGGTATATTTAGATCCGTATCTTTATGAACACTTAATATACAACAGACGAAGTCTACAAGACGTTTCTTTTAAGTTTTGGTTCTTATGCTACAACGAATAGCGGTAAACAGTTCGACCTAAATTTGATGGTAGTTTGCGACATTTTTTTATTTTTTTTGTTTAAATAAATAAATAAAAATTCTGTCTAAGAACAATATGTAAAACCACTAATTCGGAAAGGAAAAACTTTATACTTTTACATTCACAACGTTACTGTCCAACGAATGTAAACAGTCTTTTAAACTTTACCCAGCGCGCAAGTTAAAACTTGAAGAAATAATTCCAGGGTTTCTTAAAGAGTAAGTACAGCAAAGTTAAACAACTAGACGTGCTTCTGCACAGAAAATATATATATATATACTTTTTTAAAAAAAAGGTTACAATGGAACATTCGAATTACGATTTGCTTCGAAATGTGGACCCATTGTACTTCGATAAAAATGTACAGATTTGTATTAAGTGAAACGTTTCTCTAACAAACACCCGAGCAAATTTTTTTATCATAATATTACTAATGAAATGCATATACTTTCATGGACATTTTGACAAAGAAATTTATCAAATAATCTTAAAAATAAAAAATAATATGGTGGGTTCCTAAGTATCTTCGTATTACTTCTTTAACTGAACTTTCGTAATAATGGGAGGACAGTAGAGTGTCTCTTCTTAGAATATACTATCTTGACTGCAAATAACTATGTATTAAAATCTTGATGTTCCATATGATGTCTTTCTTCACTGATGGTATGTGCTAATTTTCTGACTTACGTGTACATCTATAGTATACGTTTTTGTATCAGGTTATATAAAAATTTAAAGCATTCATTACTCATACTGGATTTGAAACCAGCATCCCACTAATAATGTACCAAAGCTCCGCTGGGGCCGTATGGAGGGCTCATTGGAGGTAATACCGGTTCTGCTGTTACTCAATTTAAAGGTGACTTTCAGAGCCGTGCGGCCAAATGAACTAAGAGTCGTTTCACGTTGGTCGGTTTTACATGCACTTGGAGAGCAAGCAGTCACCTGCTACAATCTCGGGGATTAGCTGCAAGCGCTTGGAGCACATGCGACCTGTTCGCAGAGATACTGCAAGTCGAACCAAGTAGAGTGCACAGCGTGTGTGTGAACTGAGGGCAGAGTTTAATGTCTTCTGATCTTTTTTGTGTTTAAAATAATTTTAGTCCATTATTATTAACAACACACAAAAAATTTGTTTTAATTGCGATCGACGTCACGTTCCGTTAGCAATTTCCCTACTCACCCATTTTTCTTCTTTTCTGTATCCACCTACTTCTGCCCTCTACAAATTTTAACTTTAAATTAAATTAAGAGTTTTTGGTAAATTATTTATTGTGGTTTTACATTGTAGTAAAAAGAATGAAATCACGAGGCAGTGATATTTAAACAAAGTTTAAACGAGAGCTTTACTGATTTAAGAACAGCATTCAAGTCAAACTTTGCTGAAATTATCTGAAACTTTTTGTTCAAGTCGAGGGAAACTTTGCCATTTAAATAAGGGGGCGTCCATAAATTACGTGAGGTGAAATGGGGGTCTGGCAAAATTTCACCACGGGGGGGGGGGGGGGGTACGGAAATCTTACTTGAAGTTTTGGAAAAATTGTCGGACTATATAGCTAAAAAAAAAAAAAAAAAAAAAAAAAAAAAAAATTTCGTCGAGAAGTTGGAGTGTTACTGGCTTTTGGAAGGGTGAGACCTAAAAAAAATTACTAGGGGGGATGGGGGTCTCACAGATCAGATCTCACCATAAGCTTTACCTCTCACTGTATTTGTGTTTCTTTGGTCAGATAATATTACCACGAGTGCAAGAATGCCCACAGATCGCTATTTAATTGGGAAGACATTATGTGATTGGTTGTTAAAGACATCAGTGTACCATATTACAAACAAACTTTATGAACACTGGAGTAGATGAATATCATCATGCTCTGTGTAATGATTATTATTAGTTTTGTGCCTTAAGGCTTGTCTTCAGATGGCTATCCACCGTGCTATCCTATCTACTGCCCTTGTCTTTATGCCCGTGTAGTTTGCATGTCCTTTGATGTTAAGTGCGGTTTTGTACCTCCTTCTTCCTCTCACTTTCTTACCACAAACTAGTCATTCCAACGCCTCTTTTAACGTGCACGCCCCTCTCAGTAAGTGTCCCATCCAGTTTTTCTCTCTGTTGTGATTTGTAAAAGTTTCCTATTCTCAACAGTACTTTCGATTATTTCAACACTTTTTCAATCCGGCTTACCCTCTTCATTCTACTCCACATCTCAAACACCTCTATCCGTTTTTCATCTTCTCGCCTCAGTGTTCACGTCTTCAGGCCATAGAGAGCCAGACTTCATACAAAACATTTTCCAAGTCTTTTCCACAGTGCTTTATCTGCTTTCCCAGCTAATAATCGCTTTTTCCTATTAAAAGCATCCTTCGCTACAGCAATACGAATTTTTAACTATTGGTCATATCTCAAGTCCTCAGTGATTGTACTTCCAGGTTAATTGAAGGATCTACTTAGTTGCTATCTGCTTGTCCTATATTAGCACTTATAAAAATTAGAACTGATGGCCGAAGCAGGAATGATGTCAAAAGCAGAATAGCACTAGCAAAAAGAGCCTTCATGAAAAAGAGAAATCTTTTAGTTTCAGATATTGATCTAGGAATTAGAAAAAACTTTTTAAAACTCTATGTGTGGAGCACAGCACTTTACGGTAGCGAAACATGGACTTTACGAATGCCGGAAAGAAGAAAAATTGAAGCATTTCAAATGTGGTGCTACAGAAGAATGCTGAAAATTAGGTGGACAGATAAAGTAAGAAATGAACGAGTTTTGGAAATGATGGATGAGGAAAGAGGTGTATGGAAAAAGCTTACAGAAAGAAGAGACAGGCCGGTAGGTCATATTTTGAGACATGCTGTATTGGTTAATTTGCTGGTGGAGGGAACGGTCGAAGGCAAGAACTGTAGAGGAAGACAGAGATTGGAATGTATGAAGAAGATAATTGAGGACGTGGGTTGTAAGTGATATGTAGAGATGAAGAGTTTTGCACAAGATAGGAAAGAATGGAGGATTGCATCAAGCCAGTCGAAAGACTGATGACAGAAAAAAAAATGCGTAAAAGACCCCAAAATTGTACCAGCGGAAAATGTGAGAACGTAAGCATCAGAAAGTCAGTATATTTCGATAGTATCTGCTCCGGATTTTATGAAGGAATCAAATAATGCAGCAAGTAGATTTCGGTAGATATAACACTCTGGAAAGTTAAATACTTCTAGCACTTCCGCAATTCTCCCATTCACCCGAAACGCCAATCAGGTCCCTCCACCTCGAAACAAGTCTCTTACGACTTTAGCCTGGAACGTTAAGACGCTAGTCAGCCGTTGGGAAAGGGCTCGTTCTAGCTCCCATTTCACGGCGCCGGCCTTTTGCATTAGCTCGGTCGGGAGACTAAGAACTGCCGGCAAAAGTCTTGACATGTGCGGAGCCCTAATGAAATTAGGGCCATTCAGTCCGGCCGTTACTTGTAGTGTCGGCACTCCACCGACGCAGCCTGCCGACGTTTACCACTGCAGACTGCTCGCCAGCCATTCAATTAAACATAGAGCCGCGCTCGATTCTCATTGTAGTTTCCGTTAATTATAACCTAATTAGTGCACTGGCTTGGAACGACGTTTCGGAATTACCCACTGTGCAGTGGAGGAGAACGGACCGCGAAGATAGGCAGAACGTGAAGCAAAGGCTCACATTGTCAGCCATTACAAGCGGATAGGCTTTCAAATATTAATAATGAGTTCTTGGCATCTGACAGTGAATCATGAAACTCAGATTAACAGAAAGGTTAATAAGTTCCTGCAGAAACAACATACATATCTATGATGTCAAGTGCATATTTGTAACTTTATTGCTACTTGCATAAAACTATGTTTTATATATTTATGGCCATATGCGGCGGTTTACAGACATTTTAAAGTTGTTCAAAACTTCAGTCTCTGGGTTTCACGTATTCACACGTACGTATAACAGACTTCAGATAATTGCTAAAATCTATAAATTATTTCCTGTTTTAAATGAATTTTCGATCCTCAAACTGACAACATTAATTTTACTAGTGTATTAAGGATCATTATTATCTTTCAATAAAATGTTATTTGATTTTAACATTTTTTGTTTTAATTTTCTGAATTATTATCAATATCGTCAGTAACTTAACTGTTCATAACTGAAAGTATGAAACTTATTTTATAAGAGACACCCTTGTTTTCAAGTCATAACCATATTATTGAATCTTGTCGTGAAAGATATTTTTAAAACATGGTCAAGATGCTTGGTACACAACTGCAGGTGATTTGGTCTCAAACCCGGCCGGGTATGTAAATTTCATCAGGAATTACATTTTCTTGTTAATGTTTTCATCAGGTATTCATTTGCTTCTATGTCCTCAGTTAAGGTTATGTAATAATATCCTGCCAAAAGTTTATCTCAGACCTGCAGCTATCAAACAGTGGAGACCCTTTAAAAAATCTTCCAGCAGTTCTTATGTTATGCCAGATTAGAGGTCAATCTATTTGTTGTTCAGAAGAGATTTTAATTTTTTGTATCCTGGTTTCTAATGACTTAGCGTGGTGACACATACCTTTGATTTTCATTCATAATTTAAAGTTTCATGCTAGGAATACTCTGTCCAATTACGTTCATGTTTTCAAGTTATGTCCTGTTACAACTAAAGATGATTTTAATAAATTAGTTAACCCAATGTTATATACAAACTCAAATTTGATATAAAATATCATCTAAATCTTTCAAGAAGTTTTTACATACAAACAGATGAAGCCTCTTTATAGTAGATTATATGTTTTGTAACAAATGTTGTTAATCATTATTAATTTAATATTAGGTGATTCAAATGTGTGTTGGTTCGAAAGCATGATCAGGAAAGCAACATAGTTATAAAATAAAGTCTACAAAACTCTACGGCAACCGTGTCTAACATGCACTAGGCTGTTTTAGTGGTCCGAATCCAACCGGAAAAAAAATAGGTTGTCGCTGACGTTCGGCTGATTCTACGTCAGTCTGTCGTAAAATAAATTATTCAGTAGAACTGAAAGTAAAATGAAATATGCTAATAAGAAACCCTTAGTCACTATCCAATCAACATTAATCAATTAATAATAATATATTTTAGATGGAAAATTTCTCTTGCAAATTTCATTTCAGTTTTAGAAGAGTAGTACCGAAAAAATGAAGACAAAAAACGTGAATGTAAAATACAGCTTGGGAAATAATTATTAATGCAGCGAGTAGAATTGTGTAACATTATCAATAACTTACTGATACCCGCGACTTCGTACGCGTGGATTAAGGATTACTTTGCTAGAATTGATTATAAAAAGCTGTTCGTAACGAAGGATAGGTCCCAAACAATACCGAGTTGGCAAAATATGACAGGAAAGCTATCACTATATCATTCTACCACCGAACCTGTCTCTCAAAGAGAATCAATTTCCAACATATTTAAAAACAGAAAAACAAACGTAGGTGATGTGGGGGGAGGGGGGGGGTGTTAACTAAGGTCAGCGTTATTTCAGCTTGGTCTTTTCTTCTTTCTTCAGCATGAGCATCCGATTATTGGGTTCTAATAACTTTAGCTGCTCGTGCTCTGCTAGAACTACAACTTAGACCAGTTTACGCCCGCAAGGCTTGTCAAAAAAGAAGGAAAAAAAACTGGTGTCAGAAACATTTAAGCAGACACATAGTAAAAGGAAAGAGAAAATCGACATCTGTACTAAATCAGACGTTTTTTCTCTAAACGAAATTTATTAACAAATTATACACTAACATAAAGAGCGAGAAGCACTACATGAGCAACCGACGTAACATTACAGAATAACACACACATCCGTCTCTCTATCACCATTCGATAATTCTCAAAATTTCGTGACTACAATTGTTAATCATACCGAAGACTACCTACGAATTGCCTCGCATTGCTTCCCTAACTTTGTGATATCTACAGTTTAATATTCAATCCGAATAACCGACGGCTCAGGCGTGACTTACGATCAAAAACAATTTTTAAAAATCTTAGTTTGATCACGACCCAAACATTAGGAATCAAGCGCTTTAACCACTCAGCTAGCTGACCACTACACGGAAAAACAGTACAGAGAGCTCCATATCCAACGAGTCTGTCTATCACCGTTCAGTAATATTTCGAAATTATAAGATGACATCTATTATTTATACAGATTATTTTTTAACCAAATGTAGAGAGTATTTTTCTCCTTGTTTCAAAGGATAAGTGTCCAAAGTTTCATCGAGATCGGATGAGAACTGTGGATTTGTATGAAGAACAAACAAACAAACAAACATACATACACTCATCTTTTTATACATATAGATACGCTTTTGGAAATATAACTGAAAAAAACTGAATTAACGCATTTGATTTTTTCTTTCTAAACATTGTAGCATTACTAACAGTTGTAGCAACCCTACAATGACGTTAAAAAGTCCTCTGTTTCATATCTTTTCCAATGAGTTCATTTTTATTGCAGGCAGCGTGGCATACTTTGTAGGCTTGAATTAGTGAAAGCAAATTGTCGAATAAATCAAACTTTCTCGATTAACTCTGTAATTTTGTGGCGCAGCGTCGGACTGACGACACAATACGCCTAAATGAAATTCCAGGTTGGCCTCGCAGAATTCCTGCGAACCACATGCCGGTGTTGTGGCAACACTGCTGGGTTGGCCGAGTTAGTTCCCGCTGCGCGCTTTCGGTCTACCCGAAGCCGCCTAATTGCCTCCGGTTGTTTACATTTAATTCCCAGTAGGCTCGAATCTATTGTGCAGTTGTTCTCTGGATTACGTGGTTTTATTACAAACCTTCTGGGGCGAAAATACCGTCTGAAGTGTTGTTATTGTTGGAACAATAGCACTTCTGCTCAGCCCACGTCTTTAGTGGGTAAAGCAGAGCTCACTGAGGAAATTCGAGGTATAGGACGTTGTTGACAACCTTGTGTACTGCTTAACTAATGAAGACAAGCTATGGATTATAACCCGCAATATCAGTTCTTTGAACAATTAACGTATAACCAGTGTTCTGTAGGGACATTTGAAATACAGTACTCCGAGACGCATGCTGTCATTTTAGAGATCATGAGATGATTTGCTAAAATCTCTGTACAAAAATAATAAGTATGGTATGTAGCAAATTTATTTATGCCAAAAATGTTGTTTAGATTATTTTTAGATTCAAATACGTTGTCTCATTCAAATATATTTTTTATACTTATCAAATGTTATTAAGTAACCTTGTATTTGGTCAGAAGGAGATAAATGTATTTGATACCTATTTTACAGTGGTAATAGTATTGATTGGTTTTGAAGTTATATATTCATATAGAACAGATAACCGCAGTGTAATATCGGGTTAATATTTTGAGTTAGAACATATATCTACATTTGTAAAGTGTTTACTCGTTTATGTTAGATATCAAACATTTAATATCACGGCATCGTATGTAATATTTACGACATATTTGATAATACCTATGAAAATAAGGGCATTATAAGCACATTTGTGTTTAAATTTTACAAGTTTTGTAAGCCAAGTTTGCTGTTGTACAAAAATGATTAACTGTCAGCAGCACTTCTTAGCTCGCGCGGATTATGAGGAAACAAATCGTTATTTTCAGTAATGTCGAAATATCTGAGCGTATATTGTATTGGAAAACTCTACTGCATAGATATTTTTATTCACATTTTATTTTGTTCATAAAAAATACGATAGCGTTTTTCGAATTCACATGAAGTTCAATTTGCTTTTCTGAGGACTTTAAGCTTCATCGTCGACATCATTAGACGTGAAAAAGGACTGCGTTTGAGGAATGGAGGAAATTTTTCCCTGACTTTTTAAAGGTACTATCCCTGCATTAACCTGGAGTGATTTCGGGAAACAAATGGAAAACCGAATTCTGTATGATCGGACGGAGATTTAAGACCAAGTCCTGCCGAATGCCAGTCTCGAGTCTTACAGTTGACCAAACGGATTCGATGACAGTCCTCATTGTGCAAAAGTTCTGAAATAGCTGTTAGAAAACCATATTGATTTTTCTTATTTAATTCTGTAAGAAATGTAACTGCTATTTACTCTGGAAGAACTGTCTTACACCTTTTTACTGGTAACAGTTGCTTTTGTAGCTACTCGTTATTTACACCATCTTCATGCATTTGCACTTCAAAGCTGGATTTCTAGTAAGTATTGTGAGGTAAAAACTTTTCCTCTTCTCCTGCATATGTGTGGTCATATTAAAAGTCTCTGTAGAAATATGTAAGAATTATTTTGCGAGAAAGTGTGAAAGGGAGATTGGTGGAACTGTCAACATCGGTTTGACTAGCGAGCACGGAATGATACAAAGAGAAGAAGGTTTTGTACAGAAGAGAGAGAGAGAGAGAGAGTAACGGACGAAAAAATATCGCATGGATGCAAGGAATGAACATACTTGGTAGCATCACAATAATTAAATAACGGCGAGAGATATCCATAGACTGTATTATCATTTGTAATTCATGTGGAAGTGACAAGTGTTCTTTTTATTGTTTCAATAACTGCGCCCATTTTAATCAGCGTGGTGTTATTTTGAAGTATGACTATCGCATAGAAGGAAGACATACTGTCTGAATAATTAGTATGATAACAGCCTTATTCAGTTCCGTACCCCCCCCCCAAAAAAAATGACACATAGCGGTTAAGAATATAGGGAGCAAGACCAGCATTAACACTGCCTGCTAGCACGCATGCCATGCACACAAATACATCGATGTCGGCTGGTCATTCTCGAGAAGAAAGTCAAAGTTACTAGCAAATCCGAACTGAATCAAACAGCACTTTGATAAAAAAAATTCCTAATGAATGAAGTTGCTAAATTAATTACCCCCAACTGGGATTTGGAAAACCTGTCGTTTATCTAAAATGGTTTTCCCATGATTTCAATTGTTTTAACCACAATTCTTATTACGATTTGATATCAGATTTGTGGAGAGTAATTATTCATTAAATTCGTTGTTACTTCTACCCGTTACCAGTATCTATATATTCCAATCATTGTAGTTGTTAAAAAGGAGCAGGATATAAAGATAAAGACTCCACTGGAATGTGTACATATTAAGGATGGGTGATGGTAGGTTGCCAAAGAAAATTAAAAAGAGAAGACGAGTAAAGGAACACCACTAGTAGATGGTTAAAGAGAATATAACAGAGAGTGCAAGACATAGGTCTGGAGTGGAAGTACTGGAGGAAAAGGAATCGCAATACACCAGAACGTGCTGGAGAGCACTGACCACACCAGAGTCACAAAGCTTATAGGATCATTTTTTTTTTTTTTAATTTCATGATGCACTGCTTGCGGCTTTTATAATCTCAGTACCTGTCTCCTTCTGATGATATGACTTTAAATTTCTGTCCGTATGTAACTTTAAACTCCCACATCTTATAATCACAACTGTACACATTAATATCTGTTCCGGAAGTTATTGTACAGAATGAGTTTTCATTGTCTCTGCAATCTGTTCGTTTCGTTATTTTCACAGAAGAGGTGAAAGTTCAGAGATTCAGATTAAAAACCGCACAGTAGTAATGATTAAAGCGTCTGGAGACAGTTCGTTAGCAGTTAGGCTCAGATATTATCTCGTGGGAGACTGAGCCGTGCCTCTAGGCGTCGTGCGTAATGGACTCCAGAGACCAGGCAGGTCGCCCAGCAATCCATCTTCTAGTCGAGCTAATACATCTGGGCTGCGACCACCACCGATTGCTCCAGGGCCTTTCTGCCGGCTGCCTTGTCCGTTTCCTTTAATGAATCATTTACCTTGGGACTCAGCAAGAACTTCAGTAATTATTTGACACAAAAACTTTTGACCATTGCGATTTAATTTTTGAATTACTTGTGGCATTTTTCGAAGTGAATACATTAAAGCTTGGGCTTTTGAAAGCGCAGTCATTGTGAAATCACACTGATCCGTAGTTTCTCCGTTAGCTGATGACTGTGTTGAAGTAAGCACCGTGTAGTGTGGTTGGAGACTGTGCTCCCGTTTGGTGGCGTCCACTGTGCGTTTCGTGGCGTCCACTGTGCGTTTGGTGGCGTCCACTGTGCATTTGGTGGCGTCGACTGTGCGTTTGGTGTCGTCCACTGTGCGTTTGGTGGCGTCGATTGTGCGTTTGTTGTCGTCCACTGTGCGTTTGGTGGCGTCCACTGTGCGTTTGGTGGCGTCCACTGTGCGTTTGGTGGCGTCGACTGTGCTCTTGGTGGCGTCCACTGTGCGTTTGGTGTCGTCCACTGTGCGTTTGGTGGCGTCGACTGTGCGTTTGTTGTCGTCCACTGTGCGTTTGGTGGCGTCCACTGTGCGTTTGGTGGCGTCGACTGTGCGTTTGGTGGCGTCGACTGTGCGTTTGGTGGCGTCGACTGTGCGTTTGTTGTCGTCCACTGTGCGTTTGTTGTCGTCCACTGTGCGTTTGGTGGCGTCCACTGTGCGTTTGGTGGCGTCGACTGTGCGTTTGTTGTCGTCCACTGTGCGTTTGGTGGCGTCCACTGTGCGTTTGGTGGCGTCCACTGTGCGTTTGCTGGAGTCTCCAATCTTCATTGTCCTTGTGGTAAGTTCCTACAAATTGTTGTGGTCTTACAACGATTTAACGTGCATGCTCCATCTTTTGTGAGAGAATAAACATTTTAATGTTGTTTGGATTGCGCGTCAAATCGAAACTGTCATTTAGTAGTCAAGCAATACAAGGTTACTTAACGCTCTGATGAAAGGAGAGAAAACTTTGGATGAAGAGTAAGTAGTTTTCTTTATGACTTTTAAAGATTTTTATTATGTCTTTAGTTTCAAATACTTGTTGTATCTAGAATAAACGCACAGTGAAATTGTATAAGATAATTGTACAATTGATTGATTAAAATATTAAACATTATATTCCTAGGTCACTTAGTAAAACGTTTATCTTTCTGAAGATACAATGTATTTAAAGCAATTTATAAGCAGCGAAGATTTACATACAAATTACAAAAATGATTTAATTCTGGAAACAAATTCTTGGTATTCAGATAAATGCAAAACACTGATGCCAAGGACGTACCACAATACCACTTAAGAAGTTAAACTATGCCATCTTTGCAACAAGAACAGTTCATCCAACAGCAGATCTGGAACCAATGCACCTCTTGTTTTCATTCAACTAAATCCGCTTGTAACCTTTTGTGTTAAATGATTTGATTCTTAAACTCTCTGATACGCAGAACGTAACAGGCTACAGAATAGCAGGAAGTTGTAAAAAGATTACACTAAGTGGTATCTTTCAATAATAAACTAATACCTAATCTTTATATATTTAAAAATCTCGTGTCACGATGTTCGTCCGGGATGAACTCCGAAACTACATAACCGATTTAGATGAAATTTGGCTTAATGTGTGTAATTTAGTTCAGCTTAAAAGATAGGATAGTTTTTATCTAGATTATAGACCTCAATATTTATTATTTGCGAAATAAATGTTCATTAAATGTTTGTCATAGGACAATGGTTTGTAATTATTTGTAAGCCACCAAGGCTAAGCGGTCTGCTGGCTAAGTGGTTAGGGTGTCTGACTGGAGATGAAAAGGTGCCCGGTTTGAGTCCCTATCTCGGCGAGGATTTTTATAGACACTTCACCCGGCATTAACCCCGGCGCAGCATGCTGTGTGAGGTGAAATACGCCAGGATGGTACTGTGGTTCGGATTTGACGTTAAATGTAGGTCCCCTGTACCAGGCAGGATGAACGGGCTAGGTAAAGGCGGCTACGACAGGGGCAGAATGCCCAGCCAGTAGAAACCAGGTCATTACGACCACACGTAATTATTATTATAGTTCCATAAGTTTCTAACAGAAGGCGATGTGTCAACTTATCTATACAATACTTGGTTACCTAGGTTGGGTAATCATCCAGTAGATCACGTTCTGTTTCAATTTATTTATGCTACAGTTTATTCCTAACAGATGGCGGTGTGTTAATTAATCGAACCATCCAGTAGATGGCGTTGTATTTCGATTTATTTATGCCATATGTGTGAATTTCTTCAATTTTAATTGTGCTGTGTATTGTGTTATAATTATACTGTATTGTTGTTCATCGTTTGTGTGTCTTTATACCTAACGACAAAGTAATTAAACACATGAATTTAACATTGAAGAAAACGTTACGATAAATTCGAATCGTGTAAGTATTTCTCGCTAGCTTATCATTTTTCTTCTTCTTTTTGTTATGGTCAGCTAGAGACCACGTGTCAATTTCAATTCCTCTCCTGTTGTTTTTTCTTTCTTCCTCCCCAGTACTCCTTCATTATTGCACTGCTCTCTACCTTTGAATCCTGCCATATTCAAAGTCTGCTATCGAAAAAATTTTCTTTCCATACAGTTCACTGGTATTATTTCGTTTCAAATCTTTCTAAACCTCTTGAAAGACTGGTGTCATCCATGCAATAAATGAATCGAAAAAAATATCATTCTTCTTTTCCTGTTTTTTTTTTCAATGTTATTTTATATTTCCTCATTAGTTCTTAACTTCCATTTTTCTGTATTTTTTAATGGACCCAAAAATTCCGGTTTCACCGCTGTATTATAGTGTCATATTTTAAGGCTTTCAGAAAGGCACTTTTTGTGGTAATTCAAATATTTTTCAGTGAAATGTCGCCAAATAATCTCGACAATGCGTGTAGCAAAGAGGCACCACGCACGATGAGAGAGCTCATCAATCAGCAACACAAATCGCGGAAAGAAAGGAAGTTCAAAGAATCAGGACAGCTGAGCGTCGTATACAAGAATCACATGAACAGCGTGATGAACGTCTGTGACAGTATATATGGAGAACAAGAGCGGTACGAGAACAGCACATAGCTACATTTAGAGAAAGGGAACGAGAGAGACATGAAATCAGCCGTGCTTTAACACGTGTATCATTTGTTCGTCTTGCGTTCCAATATGCACCAGCCATTGATTACTCTGCACATTCTAAAACTGCAATCGGTGCAATGAGCAAAATATACCAGTATTATCAGGCGTTGAAATTCCTCAATGAAGCAGCCGGCATGTGTTGTGCATCAGGAAAAGATTACCACTACCACTACCCAATCCGCCAGAACATTTACAATCCTTCTTGCTGGCGAATCAAATGATTCGAAATTGTTTCTTCGCAAGACACACAAAATCAATTCTTGCTTCCAGATGACGTCTTTGGGGTAACAAAAATTTGCGATCTTACATCTGATGGACGTCATTTTGAAACTAAATTCAAAATACAATGCCAGGTGTACCATAAGATTGGGACTTTGATACCGATCCAAACGATGACCCGAAGTTTCTCCAAATCTATTGTAAATTGTGAGGAACGCTTGAAAACTAGGTGGCAGTATAATTTCATCGAACAAGCAGAAGAGAGAGCAATTGTGGTATTGTTGGGAAATTGTTTGGAAAATAATAAACAACTTATTCAATTGTGTCGCCACAATTAAAAAATGACAACTATCAAATTGTCATCAAAGCTGACAAATTATCATCAGGAGAACACGCTGGCAGATTGAACGCGCCAAACGTAGATGAAGTTGCAGTTTTTATGGTTGGTGACTCAGTTGATTAAAGTTACATGTCAAGATAGAACTGTTAGTACACATAATTTCGGATCTACACCGTTCGTATGACGCACTCCAGTATCCACTGTTATTCTGGCAAGGGCAGAATGAATATCACATCAACATCAAACAGCGTGATCCAGTAGCTGGTAAATTTAATATTCAACTATTTAATTCGTTATTTTATTAGTACAGTAGACCCGCGGTATTCCGACCAGGGGCCGGATTATAGCGGGCCCACTATATTGATTTCTTATTCTTTTTTTTACTATTTAATTTATTTTTTTTTCCGGTAATAAAACAAATAAAAAAGTTACTTCAATAAGTACTACGCCCCCCGATTGATGATTAGACGCAATTAGGATAACTATATCCTTCGATATCGTCAACTGTGCCTTCAATACTTCGTGGATATGTACGCCAAGGTTGAAAACAAGCATTTGCGATTTATTCGATACAACCAGGCTAAATTACGATCGGAGGAATACATGCTCTTACGAGATACTGTTATCGGCAATATTTATGAAAATTTAAACGCCAATGATATCGGTAAAGCATTTATTTTACCTTCAAGCTACATCGGCAGTCCACGGAACATGCAGGAATATATGCAAGATGCGATGACTTACGTACGTCATTATGGTCGTCCAGATTTGTTTATTACATTTACATGTAATCCGAATTGGGAAGAAATACAAACTTTGCTATTACCAGGCCATCAATCAATGCATCGTCATGATGTCACGGCACGTGTGTTCAAACAAAAATTGATTGATTTAATCGTAAAACATTCGGTTTTCGGTAACACACGTTGCTATCTGTATTTGATTGAGTGGCAAAAGCGAGGTTTGCCTCATTCTCACATTTTGATTTTACTTGAAGTTAAAATCCGTCCAGAAGAAATTGATCAAATAATTTCAGCCGAAATTCCGGACCCATTAATTGATCAAGAATTGTTTGATATTGTTACCAGTCACTCGATCCACGGACCGTGCGGTGCTTTTAACATGACATCACCATGCATTGAAGGTGGAAAATGTAAGAAGCGTTATCCAAAGGAATATACGAATGATACTATTACGGATATCGTTGGTTATCCGTTGTATCGCCGCAGAAACGCTGAGAATGGTGGCCAAACATTTACAATGCGAATGTCAAATTCTAGAAACCAAGTTGAAATTGACAATCAGTGGGTGGTACCATACTCACCATTGCTTTCAAAAACGTATAAGGCTCATATTAATGTCGAGTTTTGCAGTTCTGTAAAATCCATTAAGTACGTTTACAAATATGTTAATAAAGGCAGTGATCTGGCCGTATTTGAAGTTCAAAATGTAAATAAAAATGACGAAATAACACGATACCTAATAGGTAGATACATCAGCAGCAACGAAGCTATCTGGCATATTTTTAGTTTACGCATCCATGAAAGAGACCCTTCCATCCAGCATCTTGCAATACATCTTGAAAACGGTCAACGTGTATATTTCACCGAAGAAAATATTTTCCAAAGAATACTTGAACCACCAAAAACGACAAACCACAAACTGAATTTTTCACATTGTGTCAAAAATCTGATGTGTTCCGCCAATTCGCAAAATCATTATTATATACCGATGTTCCAAGCTATTCTTCATGGAACAAATTAGGTAAAAAATGGTATCCAAGTAAACATGGACAACCACATCCTTCGATCGCAGGCATATTCAAAGCAAAGACTTTACACAGTGCATCTAAAACAACGTGAATGTTTCTTTCAGCGTTTGTTATTGGTGAATGTTCCCGGACCAGCTTCTTTCGAATGTTTACGAACAGTTAATGGTCGAGTGTTCAATACATGTCAAGATGCATGTCGCGAGTTGCAGCTGCTGGTAGACGACAATTATTGGGACCTGACACTTTCTGATGCAGCGTTGACAGCCACGCCGAATAGTATTCGTCAAACTTTTTGCAATTATTTTGACAACATGTTATCCAACACAATCTTCGAGTTTGTGGGAAAAATATAAAAACAGTATGACTGAAGATATAACTGAAATTTCAGTTTATGTAAATAAATAAAAAATAATTTAGTTATTTATTTTATAAATATAAATTTTTATATAATCTCAATTAAGTAATTTGTAATGAAATGTAAATTAATTTTTTATGATCGTTTGTCCTTAATTTCAACTCTCCATAACTCTTTACCAATTACATTTGAATTTCCAAATCGACTATTTTTGTCTTTATTAGTGAATATTAATTTGACTACTTGAGGAAGATTAGTATAACATTAATCCAACGTACTATAGTTAGTAAGTCACAGCAACGCGTGACCGGGTCAGCTAGTATGGAAATAATATCGTTACGAAGACCGGGCGAATATCGCACGAACTGGATTTCGTAAACTCTTGAAGTTACATGTCTTTCCTTTTCTTGAATAAAAACTTTTCACAGATTCAAAAATCATTTGAATCTGATTACATTTCAAATATTTATAACAGATATTACTGTTTAAAGCGCCCCTTTATACGGCTACCTAATAATAAAAGCTTACAGTGATTGTTAAAAGCTTACTTTTAACTATGACCTCTTAAACTCGGCAATATAACGCTTAGTAATGCGCAATTTTAAGTAAATCACAGAAAAAGCAGAAAAGTTATACATTGATCATGCCCGATTATTCATTAAGATAATCTTTATATATAAAGATGAATGTATGTTTGTTTGTTCTTCATACAAATCCACAGTTTTCATCCGATCTCGATGAAACTTTGCACACTTATCCTTTGAAACAAGGAGAAAAATACTGTCTACATTTGGTTGAAAGATTATCTGTATAAATAACACATTTTGTCTCATAACTTCGAAATACGGCGATAGACAGACACGTTGGATATGAACGTCTCCGTACCGTGTTTCCGTGTAGTGGACTGACAGCTCAGTGGTTGAAGCGCTTGCTTACACACGTTGTGGTCTCCGGTTCAAATCTCCGTGGAGGCTAAGGTTTTTAAAAATTGTTTTTGATCGTAAGAGTCACGTTTCGGCTGTCGCTTATTCGGATTGAATTTTAAACTGTAGATATCACAAAGGTAGGGGTGCAACCTGAGGCAATTCGTAAGTAGTCTTGCAATACAGTAGATGTACACTTTTTTTACGTTATATTGATCCATCAGGGGTGATTCGTAGTCAGTGTGTGCGTAATCTGCAGTAGGAATACTATAAATGTGGAAGTAAGTCTCTGTCTTATATTACGTTTGGACAATTAAATGCCTATACCGATATTGACGGAATTTGACGAGAAAATCTGTAGGGAGGAGACTGGACTTTGTTTGTTCTTCATACAAATCAACAGTTTTCATCTTATCTCGATGAAACTTTGCACACTTATCCTTTGAAACAAGGAGATAAATACTGTCTACATTTGGTTGAAAAATTATCTGTATAAATAATACATGTTGTCTCATAATTGAAAAATTTCCCGTCGAATCGAAGTTGTCCGGTTCAAATAGTGCAATTAGGAGCAGAGATATTCGTAATTAAAATGAAAGAAATGATGCCGAAATATTCGTAACTTGAATTGTGTCAATACTCTGCAGTATGCCACGATAATCGGCAATACTCCGAGCGCCCCAGCGGACACGTCTCTACTCCGGCCCATGTAGCTCTAGCCGCATCGCCACGCAGTTGGCGCTTTAGCTCAGCGGTACCGCGCTTGCCTGTCAAGCGTGCAGCTCGGGTTCGAATCTTCGTTCCCGCAACTACGATTATTTAATCCACTTATCTTCAACTTTCCAGTGTGTTGTGAACCATCTATCCATTCTTTTGTAAAACAAGAATATTCTTTATATATAAAGATGAATGTTTGTTTGTTAGTTTGTTTGTTCTTCATCCGATCTCGTTGAAACTTTGCACACTTATCCTTTGAAACAAGGAGAAAAATACTGTCTACATTTGGTTGAAAAATTATCTGTATAAATAACACATTTGTCTCATAACTTCTAAATACGGCGATAGACAGACACGTTGGATATGGTCATCCCCGTACCGTGTTTCAGTGTGGTGGACTGGCAGCTTAGTGGTTAAAGCGCTTGCTTACGAACGTCGTGGTTTCCGGTTCAAATCTCCGTGGAGCCTGAGATTCTTGAAAATTGTTTTTCATCTTAAGGGTCAGGCCTGGGCAGTAGGTTATTCGGATCAAATGTTAAACTGTAGATATTAGAAAGTTAGGGGTGCAATGCGAGGAAAGTCGTAGGTAGTCTTGCAATGTTGTAGGTGTACACTTTTTTACGTTACAATGATCCCTCAGGTGTTGTTCGCACTCATTGTGTGAGTGTGAACCACAGTAATATTATTATAAATACGGAAGTAACTCTCTGTCTTTTTGTTACGTTTTGACGACTAAATGGCTATATCGTTGTGATGGAATTTTACAAGGAAATCTGTACGAAGGGCACAGGATATTTATTCAAGTATGGTTAACAGTTGTAGTCACGAAATTTTGAGACTTTTTTGAATATTTGGAAATTGATTCTCTTCAAGAGACAGGTTCGACGGTATAGTGTTAGCTTTCCTGTCATATTATTCCTACTCGACATTGTTTGGGACCAATCCTACGTTAACAATTTCCTATATTTAATTTTGGCAAAAAAATTCTTAATCCACGCGTACGAAGTCGCGGGTACGGGCTAGTACTGAATAATAATTATTCCGTGTGGTCGAAATATCCTGGTAACGGGGTTTCTATTGGCTGCGCATTCCGCCCCTGTCATAACCGCCTTAACTATACCGGCAATCCTAACGAGTACAGGGAACGTTCAGTTTAACGTGGAATCCGAACCACGGAAGCGTTCTGGCGTACTTCAAATTACACAGCAAGCTATGTCAGAGGTGTAGGTTGCGTTAAGGACCTATTGAAATCCCCGCCAAGATAGGGATTTGAACCGGGAACCTTTCAATCCGGAGTCTGACGCCTTAATCACTGAGCCATTAGACCGCTCTTCATAAAGATAATCTTCAGGATAAAAAAAAGAGCGGATACCACTTTTAACGTTGCGCTACGTCAAAATAAATCCATATAACACCTTTTTTTATATATAAACATGATCAACGTCTTCTCGATTCCTTAGCGTTCTTAGAACGAATTTATAATAATTAAGTCTGGTCTTTTTAAAACCTGGTTGACAGAATTTTTCACCCACAGCGCAGTTCGCAACTATCGTGGCTGTCTATTCTAACCTGGTATTTCCACCTGACCTTTTAGACGTACAGTTCAACGTGAAACCCGAATCACGGAAGTGTTTTGTACATTTCACATCCACAAAGCAAGCTTTGCCAGAATTGAGGGTAGGGTTAAGATTCCGAGCGTGGTGGGTGAACGGTCAACGCTCTGGCCTCGCATTCGGGAGGACGCGGGTTCGAATCTCCGTCCGGACATCCAGATTTGGGGTTTCCATGGTTTCCCAAATCACTCCAGGCGACTGCCGGGATGCTTCCTTCAAAAATGCCTTAGCCGAATTCCTTCTCGTTCCTTGTCCCCATTTCCATCCCGCCTCTAATGACCTTAGCCGTCGGCGTAAAACCCTAAGTTAAAAAAAGGGGTTAAGAAAAATTAACCATTATAGTTGAGGCCAAGAGCTATTAAAAAACGTAAGAGAAATACAATCAAATTTCTTTTTGATAAACTGCTAGATATAAAAACTGATGTATAACTCTGAATAGCTTTAAGTTTTATTTTATAAGGTTTAAGAATCCTCCGTAAATAATATTTCTTAAGGACTTGTCGATGTAGTAGCTCCCTGCGTTATCGAAGTTCAGTTGGCTTGACACGATTTTTCAGGCACAAGACACTCTCAGAGGCCAATCCGCTTCTTTTTCCCTCCGATTTGGGGCGGCGAGATGTTTGATCGAAACGCAATTGCCCGTTCTGGCATCGCGGAAACGACGGCCAGCGGGACTGATGAACCATTAAGGGAAGAGACCTCTTTCTCTACCACAAAGGAGCGCGACCACTGAATAGCAGCGAACCCCCACGTCATCCCCGAGCAGTAATTTCTATTTTTCCTCCTGTCCGCCGGTGAAAGAGGGTAATGGTGCTCCTCTATATTGACATCAGTCAAATTATCTGAAATCGCTTCCGACGGGTCTCCGCCGTATCCTGAATTTCCTCGGTCTCTGACGGAGGTATTTTAGAAATCGCGAACGCTGCTATTTGGATTGATTCTCGGTTTCTCAGAGCTGAGGAAGCGGTCGGCAACAATGCGATTCCTCAGTGCCCTACCAATTTAACCCGCGCCGGCGTTTTTTGGATGGTATGCGAGGAAGTATACTGCAGTATCATCTTTTTGAATGGGATTTCTAAGGCGGTTGCTGTTAAAAGTTTGTTAACTGTCGGTACCGACTGTAAAATTTTCATTTGTATGTAAGGGAGGTGCTTAACCTTCGAAGAGAGAGTAAAACTTTGTCTGATACGAAAGTAGGTGTGAAACAAAATTCGCCGTGTGGTTTAATCTGCATTTGTAATCCTAGGTTTTCGAGGCGAATCAGCATTGCCGTAGATTCATTAATAATAATAATTGTGGTACAAAAGACTGATTAGTAACATGCTCCACTTGTGTGTAACGGTGCGTGCCTGAAACTGTAGCTACTAAAGAAGGGCTGCGAACGAGATTGTAGGTGTAAAATACAGTAGCGAAATTTGCGTTGTTGGTATGATTAATGAACTGATATGATGGTAGAATCTGAAAGGGAACAAAGATCTTGTATATATCTTATATGTCTTATATATCTTGTATATTTATAGGAAAGGACGTTGGGAATAGTAACAAGGTGCCCTGTACGCATAGTGCGTGGGTTGTCAAGTTATTATATTCAATTAGCTTTAATTTATATTATGTTGTGTTTGGACATATGCATTTTCTGTTGTCAACTTTCAATGTTTGGGTTTCTCCGTTTATCAGTTAACGATCATTAGATTCTGACGAAACACGATGCTAATGATTGACAGAAGACGAAAAATGATTATAAACGAGCAATTACAATATTATTAATATTAATAAGCTTGTTTAGTTCAGCGATAATAGTACTTGATTCGATTATAGCAAAATATTACATGGAAACAAAACAATAAAGTTTATCATGTATTGGAATATGAAATTAACGATTATTAATACCAGGGAAGGTTAGGTTGAGTTTAATAATTTTAAGATGTATTTAGGGGAGGCAGACGATTATCTCGAATTTAAAGAAAGGCCGCAGTGAGAATGAACTCACAGTTAGCGGTCAACCACCCCGTGACTTGGCGACTTTTTGCTGCCACCGATTGAGACTCTAGACAACCAGAAAGAGACAAATTACGCACACGACGGAGAAACATTAACGTCAAACACGACGCGCTCAGTCAAAAAGCCGCAAGTCGAAGAAATAAGGAAATAAGGATTTTCGAAAGAATTATTTGGTATCTCCTGACGTGACGAAATCGTCCTTATAATATCCACTGGCTGACAAGAAAAGCCCCGTTACCCAGTTACTATAGAAATCGAAATAGAGTGGAGGGCCATCCTGCTTTGCTATTATACTATTGCAGTTGTTGCTGTTGTCGGATTCATTCAGCAATTCTGTTGTCGGGGCTGTTCTGTTCGATGTGCTACTCTATTTTGCGACTATACCGCTACCACTTGACGCACCGATGAATACGAGTTGATATTTACGCTTTGTGCCTCTATCTTTTACCCACTTAATGCCTTTCAGGACACAATTAAGAGTGCAGCTAAACTAAGAAAATGAAAGTTTCCCCAAACCACTCCCGGCGTTTGCCGGGATACCTCCTAAAAAAGGTCATAGGCTAATTCCTTCCCGTTCCTAGACTCCTGTCCCATCCCGCCTCTAATGACCTCGACGTCAATGAGGTGTAAAGCCATAAATAAAAAAATTGTATTCTAGCAGTGTTGTTATTGCCATAAGCTAAATAAATAAATAAACTAACTGAATACATGTGCGTACGCATGGGACTCTAAAGCCTTCTAGCTGGAATGTTTTGGGGGCGTCCATTAATTACTTGAGATGCTTTTCCGGAATTCTAGAATTGGTGAGATCTGTTGGGACACAGCCCCCCCCAATTATGATGACGGGAGATCTTGAGGGAGACCCCTGCCCCCCCTGCTAACCAGCCTCGCAGTTTTTTGAGAGGCATTTTCTTAGCTCTCCTGCTTTCTAGGGTGCTTATACACCACTAAAGTCGGTATCGTTGGCGTCGCATGTAGACCTTTTTTATTTAGCTCTACTGTTCATCAAGAAATAAAAAAGATGAGTGAGATTTCCGTCCCCCCCCCCCCTTCTGATGAGATTTAGTGAGATTTCGCCAAACCTCCCCATTTCGCCTCACGTAATTAATTATCTATCACTGTTTTTCTGGTTTGTTGCAAAAGAAGTTTTTCTCCAGAAAATTCGTTATACAGTACATGGAAGATAATATAATGCCATAAGTATGCTGAAATAGAATACGATGAAAAACTGATGTTACGAACTGCGATCAGATATTCAGTCGGGGAAAAAGTTAAATAAGTTTTTTACACTTTAATTTAATAATTACTGGATGTCTAAGTAATCTTTTAGAAATTATCACAGATGTAAAACTTAGGTAACCAATCGAGAAGAAATTTGACAACAAAGAAATACTGTTGGTGGCAATTATTAATAATAATTAATGACATATTAATACCACTAAACATGATGACGGAATGTTAAAGAGATGAGGTAATGGAAAAACTGTTACATTTGACATCCTCTTGTGGGTATCTATTTTTGGTAAATTGTTGCCATTAATAACGGTTGATTGCTTTCTGAGTCGAGCTAAACGGTGTAACTGTGCGCCCGTATTTCTGGATGATCTGACTATATCCTCCAAGGTCGAGCCTAGTGGGAAACAGGCAACTAGCCTGTGCACAAGAAGGAAGGATTCGTTTCATACAGTCCATTTGAAAGCTGCACTATGTCTATCCAATAGCAAATGTTTGTTCCTCACCTCTAGTTCCAGGGAAATGAGTTGGCGACAAGGAATTGCGCGATGTAAAATTATGGAAAGCAGTTCTGTAGTTATGGAATAACTATCATTCTAGGCCAACATTACCAATTTTCTCCTCCGCTCCTCTATTTTGCATTGTCAGAAGATCTCAGACTTGTGTAACCATTTCACATCGCCTAAGAGTGTATCCATTCTGTAATAAATGCCATCAATCAGTTTTTATAATAATTAAACCTAAAATATCTCTTGAGATCGTTCCAAGGAGCCACTTACTTCATTGTAGTAAATTTATAGACTAGTATCTGAGTTTTTTTTAAATTATATATGTCGACTGGAATCATTGTCCACCACAGCCGGCAGTAAGAGTGACAAAACAAACTCACTATCGTACAAGTGCCGTATTCCGCTCGACCAACCAGGTAACAAACAATTTATAGGGCAGATTCAGCTATACGACAAATAAAATTCTTATACGTCAGTATATTTACCTGATGATAATACTATAATGATTTAAACGAACAACAAGGGACTTCATAATAAGTCAAAGTAAAAAAGATCAAAATAAATGTTCCCAAGCAATAAGTGTTTCTACAGTCTTTTGAATGAGACTCAGTGGCTGACTTATTCATTATCGATCTATAATATGACACGGTGGTGTTAGTTGTTACATATTAATAACAAGGAAACTGTAGGCACAACGTTAAGAACTATAACAAAATCCATCAGTGGCTTTGAAAATGAACCAGCGCGATATTTGCCTAAATATGCTTTGGTAAGCCACCGAAATTAATTAGGGTTGTGGAATTTGTTCGCAGAGTCTGACGTCATCATAACAAAAAGCATCAGATAGATTATTTTTTTTATTTTCCGTGACTCATTATGAGATTCACATTTTTCCCCATCATTTTTCGCTTCCTTTATTTCATTTTAGAAACATTATACTTAGTTAAAATAACTTTTTGGTACCTCAAGCAGTTTATGAACAACTAGCTGCTAGAAGGAAACTGAACTTTTTCTCTTTTCTTTTAACGAGCCGGTCGGAAGAGCGCTATCACTCGGTCCAGGCATTTGAGACAACTCGAGTTCAAATCCTATCTGGCCATGTATTTTTTTTTTTTATTTTTTAAGAAAAAAAAAATACGAATTCAGTTTATTGCTGCTGAGTTTTAGTATGAATTGAGCTCAAAATGTGTTTGTTGTTATTATTATCAAACTGGAATAGGCCACCGAGAAATATGACAGAGAGTATGCTTAATTCAGTATTTCAAATACTATCGAACCTAATCTTATCGCGATGTTTTAATACTGCACTGAACCTAGTCAAAGCGAAGATTAAATAAAATAACTGTCAGTCGTTTTGGAGATACCCAAAAGCTAGTAACATGGAGATATGAACTACAGGGCACTAATAAATTTTGAACATCACCAACTGAGCCTCATACTGGTATTATCGTCCATAATTCTGTGACTGGAAGTTTGCCTTAGGTTAAAACTGAACATCACACGCAGTGCACTTGAAAATAAGCTGACTATGATAAAATACTTAGTTTTTACGATAAGTTTTATACGGCAAATATCCATTTTTATAAAGTGTTCGCATTTAATGATGCTTTAATACTATTGAGGATGGTTTGTTGCAACAATTGCAGCTTTTTTTGATGCCATTGTTCCCTCGAGATTATTCAATCCATAAAGATTCCTTAAAGTGTTGTGTTCTTCTTTCGAAGGTTACCAGAAAAGTAGATGATATTCTATAATGCACGTCTTACTTCAGATAATGCTACCTCTGAAAAACTGCCCTATTTGCAGTACTAAGGAAAGTTTTATAATTATCCACTTTACATTATGCGAGAATGCACCGTTTCGATCTGTAATAGCGTGTAAATGAAGGAAGCACACGGTGTCAATGTATTGAGAGGTAAAACCGAATTTCATCTTCTGAAATATTGTTTGTTCGCAGCAAAACCTTATGTGTGTGAAATCTTGAGCTATCGATTTACAAAAATGATTTATAACGTACAGAATCTTATTCAGAATGCGGCGTTTCCTGTAACAGGAGCCTCCTCAGAAGCTCCGAGACGCCCGCAGATCCGATGTCTGGCCATGCTTGAGCCCGCATGGCCTAACAAACTGTTGACCTTCCACGGGCGACCAGCCAAGAAACTAAGGCAGTCCCTTCTTTAACAGTCAACACTGGTTTAATTCACCATAGCTGAACCTCTTAATGCCCATAAACACTATGCGACTGAAAACAGTCAAAAATATATTTTACAATAACATTAGTTTCAAGGTCAATGATGTGAGAGGGGTTATTTCAGAAATTTATTCTTTCCAAAAATTCTTTTCTAACTAACATGTAATTTGACTGAAAGAAAAATAGTGAGGTACAGGATCGAGTCCTAGTTCACTCGTACTGGCCGTCCTAATTACTGTTTTTTAGGCGCTTTCCGCAATCATTAAATCAGGGCTGGCCAACCCAAATGATCTTGCGGGCCACTTTGGAAATGCCTCATAACTCCCCGGGCCGCATATTAAATTACTAGCCTCGTACCCGCGACTTCGTACACGTGGATTAAGAATTTTTTTGCCAGAATTAAATATAAAAAGTTGTTGGTAACGAAGGATTGGTCCCAAACAATATCGAGTCGGCATAATATGACAGGAAAGCTATCACTATATCATTCTACCGTCGAACGTGCCTCTTGAAGAGAATCAATTTCCAACATATTTCTGTCACTATTAGATAAGATTTCAAAATTTCGTGACTTCAACTGTTAATCATACTGGAAAAAATATCCTGTGCCCTTCATACAGCTTTCTTTATAAAATTCCATCACAACGATATAGCCATATAGTCGTCAAAACGTAACAAAAAGACAGAGACTTACTTCCGTATTTATATTAGTATTACTGTGATTCACACTCACACACTGACTGCGAACAACACCCGAGGGATCATTATAACGTAAAAAAGTGTACACCTACAAAATTGCAAGACTACCTACGATTTGCCTCGCATTGCACCCCTAACTTTATAATATCTACAGTTTAACATTCAATCCAAATAACGTACGGCCCAGGCCCGACTCTTACGATGAAAAACAATTTTTAAAAATCTTAGCCTTTACGGAGATTTGAACCGGAGACCACGGCGTTCGTAAGCAAGTTCTTTAGCCACTGAGCTGCCAGTTCACTACACGGAAACATGGTCTGGAGACGTCCACATCCAACGTGTCAGTCTACCGCCGTATTTCGATGTTATGAGACAAATGTGTTATTTATACAGATAATTTTTCAACCAAATGTAGACAGTATTTTTCTCCTTGTTTCAAAGGATAAGTGTGCAAAGTTTCATCGAGAACGGATAAAATCTGTGGATTTGTATGAAGAACAAACAAACCAACAAACAAACAAACATTCATCTTTATATATAATGATACCTTCCTATTAGATTTAGACCCACTATAGACATTTTTTTAACTAAAAATTGAAATATAATAAGTAATTATTATTATGTTTACTATTATTCTTATATGTAAAAATAGATAATATAATAATAATGATACTAAACGCACATTGTAACGAAATATGTAACACTAAAAATGATATATAAAAAATGTATAAATACAAATGAAATAAATTTTAAAATATCGATTCACAAATAAAGTATTTTTATAATACATTGGTTTTAATTACTTTGGTCATTATAAAATAAATATATTTCGTGAAAGTGTGATGAATCACGCGGGAGGCGGGTTGGCCATACCTCATCTAAATCATAGGTTTCCAACTATATTTTGGCCTAGAACCCTCTTTTTGAAAAAATCATTCACTACCCTCTTTCCAGAAAAGAAAACACAGAAACGCCACTGCTTGTAATCAGTAATGTAGAACTCCTAGTTTTTTTTGGATCGTAGCCAACTTTTTCAAATAGCGATTCTATGGCATCCCACTTAGGTGAAATGTACTATTTCATGTACTGAAAAAAATGACAGATTTTTAAAATTACTTAATGAAAAGAGATCAACAATATTGGTGTAGTGTTCATAATTTGATTAACAATAACATATTATATAGAAAAATATTATTATCTAGAGGACTAAGCTCGGTTTAATGACACTAATTTTTAATTATTTTGAGCCTTATTTTTCATAAGAAATCTTAAATCATCGCGTCCCACTAGTGACAATCAGTTTCTTGTCAGTGCTTACATATTTCTGACTACTTCAAATTCTCTTTCCGCTGCATCTGATGAGAACGCAATGAAAAACTTCTTTGATGCAGCCCTTAACGCCGTACATAATACACCCTCCAACACACACTTTTAGTGAATCGCGGGGTAATAATAATAATACTGGAAAGCAGGTGCGGAGTGATTGGTCCTCAACGCCTCCTATGATCTCTTCAACACGAATGTTGAGGCAGTCTCCAATCTCCGCCTCATAAACTACACATTTCACAAATAAAAATACAATTATCAAACAGAACATAAGTTACATGTTTCGCAGACAGAAGGCTGATTATTCCTCCTTTAGGGTTAAAGTTCCAATCGTAACAATTCTGGTTCTATTCATGGTGGGCCTTCCAGTCTCTCTACTTCCCATGATTGCCTGAGCAACACGGTAGCCCTAACGAGGGAAAAAAACTGGGATATATTATATTTCATGTCCAAGCAGGATACTTACATCTCGGTTCTCAACCATCTAATTAATTATGCTTTCCAGTATTAAGGAATTAATGGATATTTGGATTATTCGTTGGTAAAGTAATAAATATTATGGAGATTTCAGTGTTTATTTAAGGTGGATGTGCGAAGTAGAAGCAAACTACCAATTAAATTCGATGACAGTACAAAATTGCGTGTCCCGTATAACTTAAAGACAAAGCCGTGGCGATCAACAGTAAAGTGTTTCCTAAAGGGCGCTCCGTTTGAAGAAACCCCGGCTTGTAACGAGCTGGGAACAAAGAAGCCTTCAAGCGGATATCTAATTTCATGCTCGTATGAACTTGGCTTTAATTAAAGCTAAGTAATATTTTAATGAGATTCACAATAAGATGCTTTGCAGAAAGTTCATAAACTTCACTTCGCTTGCCCCTACCTCAGCGGAAGAACACACAGTCAGCCCAACAACTTCGTTAATTATACAGCATAAACTCACATTCTGAGGTGCACTACAGATGTCTTCCTTGATTAATATTCAGTTATAAATTACCATAAATTCAGATGTTCCAATCTAACTTCTATTACCACAAGCACTGGGATCATTAAATGTGACGTAAATTTACGTCTTTCGACAACTAAAATTCTGACAGCATTTCTACCCCAGAAAAACAGTTCAAAACAAGAAACGGCATCATTCCATCAAAAAATTTCAAATTTCTACAAGAAAACTACTTCATTTCTGTATTCGTTATTTCTATAATTTCATTTTTATTGTTTATAATAATGCTTTATGACAACTTACTAAACACACTAATACTTGTATTGTGTTTAATTTTTCTTTGTATGTTATATGGTAAAAACACTGCGTTCATTCCGAATCTTGATTTAATTTTTCAGTTTTGCCAGGCATAAAATTGGTTGCATAGATTTGTCCGTAATGTCTTTGTATGTGTAACACTTATTTGTGGACGCAATTAATTGCCTGGAAGCGATCAGAATTATAATATTTCTTGTGTTTTGATCAACATGCCTGCGAATTGGACATGGTCTACATGACTGTTGCGTTTTTATGCTAAGATCATTTTGTTATTTCCACTGTTAAATATCTTTTTAAGTAATTTCGAAATTTTTATCTCAAGTTTTATAAGCATCTGGTATTTATTCCGTGCACGATTTCGTGAATGCTTCATTTACTTTTCAGACAATGTGACTGTATCTTTCACTGAAAACTAATGCTGCCAAATGATCTGCACTTATTGTTATAACCGTTTACTTTACTTCCTTTCTCTGTATTTGTGTACTTCCGTGCCGACGGCGATATTCTCACAGCACATCACTGCAAAAATCAGAGCTTAAATCTTGAGTCATTTTGTAGCAAATCTTCTCATGAAGATGAATGAGCCTCATCAGAACTCTCTCTGCTATCCATCTTACCACATTAATTTATTAGTCGTGCATTTCCACGTCGCAGACTGATTTTATCACTACATGACTGCCCTATCCGGGTTTTGACGAACGGGTGTAATGGCGTTTTCACACGCACCGGCAAAAGCGGATCGGGTGACGGTTTCGGATGCAATGAAATCTAAACAGAGCTTTCACACATAGCCCGGTCCGGCAACAGCAGTCAGCGTTGAACTCGACGATTCGGATGACGTGTGACACCAGGGTATCTACATCGCAGGGGCACGTCGCCTCATAACATGATTAACGACCATGGACTTAGCGTACTCCGCCAACACAGTCTGTGAGAGATAAACCAGCTTACTTAGACACGTCGGTGTTGGATACGAGTTTATGTTTGTTTATATTTACTTTACTTTAAATTTGATCTCATGCCGATCACAACAACTTTCTTCATTATTTTGATTTCCATCTTAGCAAATATGAGTTAATCCTCGTACTGTGTGGTAATGTTAATTAACGCCATTTATTAGGTAAAGCACTGGACTACTTCAAACGTAGAATACAAACAGGAAGGCAGGAAAAGTAGATTATCATTTTTACACGACAATATTCAAGAAAATGCACATAAAACAGCTAAGCTATACATGTATTGCAACTAATAATAACGTAATACAGATATTACATTTCCCTTATTTTCCACGGCTATGACCGTTGAGTGCTTAAAAAGAAGTTTGATAAATATTATCTCAAATCAGTTGCAACCTTTATCCTTTGAGTGTCATGTATTTGAGATCTATGTGCAGCTTTTAGTCGCAAAACATTGTACAGAATAATACACGCCTTATCAGAGTATTTCTCTAACTTTTTGATCACGTTTAGTAGTCTTTCCAAAATTCGCCATTTTACACAGATTACCAAAAGCACAATCGATATATCGTCTTGTAATATGGTAATGACTTGCATTTATTATGTAAGTTTAGGACCTGCGTAAGTTGGCATAACTTGTTCTGCTAGGTTATATGCTTCATCAGACACAAACAGAAACGGGATATTTCCCTCTTTGTTAAAATAGACTAGAATGTGATATTTGAATTTGATTTTTCATTATTAGTTTTTTAAAATGGTTCTCTGGGATATGGATGAGCCAGAGTCTTTTCCATGAGCTCATATGCAACTTTTGTAAACAGAAACGGCTGTTGCCATGAGAAATATAATAAAATATCCTATTTAATCGAGATTCATTGAAATCCAATTTCGGAATCTTAACTACATTGGTTTCCAATAGAACGTTGAAGTGGTTTGGGAAATGTTCGATTTTATATACATATATATATATATATATATAAATATATATCTACATCTACATCTATACTCTGCAAATCACAAATACTGTGGGTGGCAGAAGGTGCTAAGCACCAATCCTAATTCTGCGCATTCCAATCCCGAACAGATCAAGGAAAGAAGGAATACATAAATGAATCAGTACGGCATCTTATTTCTCTAATCTTATCCCTCCTGTCATTGCGACCTAAATAGGTTGGCGGAAGAAGTATTTCGTTGCACTCGTAACTTAAAGATTTTCGCATATTCTCCAGCAAATTCAAACGAAAACGACGTCGTCTGTCCGCCAAACAATCCCAGCCCAACCCACGAATTAGCTCTGTGACACTTACGTAAGGACTGTAACTAGCAGTCACGAATCGAGCGGCTCTTCTCTGTACTTTCTCTAATGTGTCAATCAATCCCTTGCGATACGGATCCCAAATTCCACAACAGTATTCCAAATGCGGACGCACTAGTGTTTTGTACGCTATTTCCTTTGTATGAGCATTACAACTTCTCAAAATACGTCCTATGAATCGTAGTTTGGAATTAGCTTTTCCTACAACGGAAGTTATGTGCAAGTCCCATTTCATGTTGCTTTGTACTGTTACGCCTAGATACTTCAGGGAATCTACAGTGTCAACAACTGAATTGTTAACTTTGTACTCCAGAGCAAGCGGGGTCTTTTTATTACTTATGTACATTGCCTTGCACTTTTTACAGTTAAGTGTAAGCTGCCATTCACGGCACCATTCCGAAATAACATCCAGATCACGCTGAATTTCTAAGCAATCGTCGGAGCACCTCACTTCCCTATAAATAAGTGCATCATCAGCAAAAATCGCATCCTGCAATTAACGTTGTCACCGAGATCGTTTATAAAAAATTAAGAAAAGAAGTGGTCCTATTACACTTCCTTGAGGAACGCCCGAAGTAACATCTAGTTTAGAAGAGGCTTCCCCGTCTACAACGACATACTGTGACCGACCAGTTAGAAAATCGCGTATCCATTCGCAAATCTGATCAGATATACCGTACGCTCGGATCTTCGCTAAGAGTCGATTGTGTGGTACAGAGTCAAAAGCTTTCTGAAAATCCAAGAAAATAGCATCAACTTGTGATCCCGCATCAATAACTTTCATTACATCATGCGAAAATAGAGCCAGTTGCGTTTCACATGATCGGTTCTTCCGAAATCCGTGTTGGTATGCTGTAAGTAGCTCGTTTTCATCTAGAAACTTCATAACGTTAGAGCATATGACATGCTCCAGAATTCTACTGCAAACAGATGTTAGCGATATCGGACGATAATTCCTAGGAGCTCTCCGATCTCCTTTCTTGAAAACGGGAATTACCTGCGCAATTTTCCAGTGAGAAGGTACTTTTCTTTCCTCTAAAGATTTACGAAAGATATCTGACAGAAATGGTTCTATTTATACCGCGTATTCCGAAAATACTCTTACTGGTACACCATCGGGACCCGGTGCTTTCCCCCACTTCAGGAGCTTTAATTGTTTTATGATACCTACACTATCAATTTGTACAGGATCCATTTCAAATTCAACACGCCGTGGAAAAACGGGAATGTTTTCCATGTTTTCGTCAGTGAAGGAATTTTTAAATTCGGCGTTAAATACGGTAGCCTTGTCGCGTCTGTCATCAACTTCCCGACCGTCTTTTAGTAGAACTGGCATATTGTTGTCACAACCACCTATTTTTTTTACATACGACCAAAATTCATCTGCCATTTTCTGAAATTCAGGGGTTGTGGAAGGAATTCATCCCTCAGTTGACTCCATCGAAATTTACGTACCCGGTATATAATTTGGTTAATTTTCTCAAGTTTCAGAATATAATTAGTCAGTGAAGGTCACTTCTATGCCAAGATACCTATTATAAAAAAAAAATAAGAAATATAAATAAACTTAAATAAAATTTTGTCAGGAAAACAGTACCTCCTATATGACACACGTTCTCATTCCTACCGTTATCTTATGCTTTGTGTGAGTTTGCTAAATCCATTCTCGTATATTCCCTTATTTATTATTTAATTGGAATTATCTTAGGGAGTGTCATTCCAATCACTAACAAAAATCTCATTATTATTTACCCAACTATCAAGTTACGGTGGTGAGTCTCCTGTACTTGGTAGTTACTAGTGCTTACTGCCTTTGTATTTGGCGCATCAATAACATCAACAGCAACAAAAGACAAATACGGAAGAATACAGTGCACTGTGGAGGCAGATCCAAGGATACAGACTTCAAGAAATAGTTCAAAAGTAATGGCATGAATATTATGCCACTATTTAAATTAATGCATTTAGTGGAATGAGACAACGAACAAAATAATTTAAAACCACACAACACTTATCTGAAATACATTAAACGTAACCGGCCCCTGAAAACTGTATAAACATAATGCGTTGTATTGAAGTGTAACTCACGTTTAATTTGAGAACTGGTATTCTGGATTCTATAAGACGGACACCGGTTATAATTCTACCCCAAACAGTTTATCGAAGGCACCAGCACTTCTCCGAATGAAGTTTCCCTTCCACTACGTGGATTGATTACGACACGTCCCCCACGTACTAGAACGATTTAAACGAGATCGATAGAGACAACGATACGTCATAAAATATAAAATGATACTGGAGTTTGTAACATGATGTTGGTTTATTTAGGGCTATACTTGAGCGTTTTGGGCCATATTGGGCCGTTTCAGAGAGTGCACAATTGTTTGAGAAGCGCTATGGAGAAAAGATGCACCATCGGGTGCTTAGTGGAAGAACGGCACCTTACCGAGGCGTTGGGTGGGGTTGCATGTTAGAGGAGAAGTATAAGAGTCCATCGCCGAAAGAGAGTTGGATCATATGTTTCTGCCTACAGGAAAAGAAAAGTTGCGCAAGAAATCTTTCAACTGGAGTGAAACATTATTAGTTTTTTTGTGGTTTGGTAGTTGAATTCTGATCATAGTTTATGGGGAGTAAGTTATTTGGCAAAGTGTTGGTTAAGAGTCGTAAGTCCCTGATAAGGTCTGGTAGGGGTTCACAATAATTGTCTGCAGACCCACAGATTACATTCAGTGTTTTGGTTTGGAAAGGGCTGCAACTGTTTAAAGTATTGTGAAGAGCCATACAAACTCCCGAACTAGAGAAGATTCTGCCAAATGATTGTATATTTGTGTATGCTTCACGATCAGAGAAATAGGTTTTCACGGAGAAGTTTTGTTTCAGTTTGAGTTGATATCCCAAGTTGCGCAATAGGCTGATATAGTGTCAAACGAGAATGAAGGTAGAAATAAAGTTTGGAGGAAACAATGATTTGAAAACGCTTCCGTAACTTACAGCTAACAATTTTTCGGACCTTACCATTGTTTCAAATGTGGAGTTAATTTTTTTTGGGACTTTGTTGCGGCAGGAATCTTCTGACAATTTATCTTTAAATTTACATATCGGTCAGTGGTTTGATTGAAGGAAAAGATAATTTAAAATAAAGTATTAGTCTATAATACACTATTTGTTGTTTTTTTTGTCAGTAATTAAGAAAACTTTTAATATGTCTGTGTTAATAAAGCAGAATTAAAGGAGGCTGAAGTCTCTCTGAAAATTATGTAAAATCGCCGCCGTCGATATAATTTAAGATTAGCTGCTCTCTTGAATACACCACTGTCTGCAGTCGTCTGAAAGCATCTTAGAGATTTGGGAGAGTGGGCTGTTGCAGTCCTCGTAATAGTAAATAATCTTACAAGTTGGTACATATCTCCGGAAATACGATGCGAAATTGTTACACTCACGATTTCCGGATGAAGCTATTGTGTTGCGGTAGTAAAAAGACACAAAAGTTTGGAACAAATTAAGTGAAATCGCCGACTTTCAGCTATAAATGTGAGCCATTTACGTAAAAATATGAGGTGCGCAAAGGCAATGTATCCCAGCCTAGCAATCTACATCTGTAAGAAGTTTAACAGGATAAGCAAGTAGCAACCCAATTTTTAATATTTAGTATTTTTAATATCGTTAACAAAATAGCTTTGGAATATGTAAAGCTGTAGTTATCCCTTAATTTAAGTATTGAAGTCATTTGCGAGATCAGAACAGCGATGAAATTGGTTAAGGAATTTTAGTGCCCAACGCAAGTGAACACAATTTATTAATGGACGCTTTGAGCTATACAAATGTGTTATGGATTTGTTAAATATAATTGTATTAACACTCACAAAAATTTATTAGTTATATTGGTAGAGAACGTGTTGAAATTAGTGTGATTATATTTATTGGCGTAATATAACGAATTTCTTATTTAAGTACAATTAGGGCCTATGTACTGCACATGTGTCTTACAGGGTGTCCAGAAAAGGACTCCCTGATTTCAAAATTAAATATCTCGAAAACAAAGATCGATAGAGGAATGCAGTAAACGGTATGTTTATTGTGACAGCTGTAAGAAGTGTATACAGCAGTGTGAAATAATAGTTACAAAAGCTGCTAACAGATGACGCTGTACGCTCATATCAGCATACATAAGTGAAATAATCGTATCAAAACAATCTTTGTAAACAATCACATCACAATGTTTTCAAAATGTTCACCATTGGCACGTTTCAATGTTGTGACCGAGCGTGGTGGTGTAACGGATAGCGTTCTGGCCTCGCATTCGGGAGGACGGCGGTTCGAATCCCCGTCCGGGCATCCAGATTTGGGTTTTCCTTGGTTTCCCCAAATCACTCCAGGTGAATGCCGGGATGCTTCCTTCAAAAAGGCCATGGCCGAATTCCTTCCCATTCCTTGCCCCTATCCTTTCCCGTCTCTAAAGACCACGTTAAACTGTTAAAAAAAAAAAAAAAAAAATCAATGTTGGAACTGATCGCCCTGAGCTTCGGATCACTATTTAGGCATTACGTATGGCGATTACAGCGCCATCTGTTAGCAGCTTTTGTACCTATTATTTCACACTGCTGTATACAGCTGTCACAATAAACATACCGTTTACTGCATTCCTCTATCGATCTTTGTTTTCGAGATATTTAATTTTGAAATCAGGGAGTCCTTTTCTGGACACCCTGTATGAACAGAACACAGTGAACGCTTAGAGACTGTTCCATTGTGCTAGCCCCAGTTGGCTATAATAATCATTTTGGTATTAGGCCTTACCTATCCCTTGTGATTAGGCACATCTCGGGGGTCTTCAACACGTCTTCTGACATTTGCATTTGTAGCGTGTAATTTGCGACTAGTGTGTGGAATGTCAGTTTGCTTAGTGCTACCTGAGCGTGTATCCGTAGTGGAACCGAACGCCTCCTAGCACTTTGCATTCGACTGTTGCCGTTGTCACGGCAACGACGCAACTCCCAGCCGAACCGCGAGCAAACAGTTCCCGCGCTCACCTGCTCACAGCTCCTAATTACATAGGCTGCCACCTCGTCAGCGATCTACCTGCAGGTAACCTTTGGAGGTGCCACACTTTGCGAGCAGTTTCTCATATCTACTTCTGAAAGATTTACAGCTACGCTGAACTGTGAGCTGTTCGATCAACAGTTATGTTAATACTTAGAAATATCTATGTTGTTGAGAAAAATAACATTCTAAATATTAATTTAAATACCACTTTTTACCGAATATTTTTAAGTATATACCATACTGCATATGAGGGAATATTAACGGTATTTCATTAAAATTACATATAATGAGACAAATATAAGATACGAGACTGCATAAAATGAATTTGGTACCTTCGGTATGCCATTGGTTAATGCGGGAGCACAAACACAAGAGAGTTGGTAGACCAAAATAAGATATTATTATCTCTGAAAACGTTTTATTTAATACTGCATGCAGTGGTGAGTATCCGCGTAATCCTATTGAAAGGCACCTCTAGTTATATTACAATTGTGAGTTCAGTGATCATTATGGTTTAAATCTTCACAGTGTTAGTACGAGGTGTAGAATCTATTTATTATAAAAGAAGTTTACAGGCAATAAATATGTTTTCATCATGTCTGCTTTTGATCTGACGTATTTTTTCATCACTGTGATAATACAGTGTAAAAATTATTGGGCGGCTAAATTACGATATTCGTATTCAGCCGTCGTGGGTCTACATGGTAGTCAACCTTTCAGTAAACAATTAAGCACCATTCTTTAGCTGAAGTATATACCAACAAGTAATTAAGATCCATTTATGAGGCGTTACCGAATCACGCAGTTATTCAAATCCTTATTACAGATACCCTCCAGTCCTCAAAGTCAATTTTCAAAGACGCCACTATATGGACTGATTTGACTTGATGCTTTTAAATCAAAGTCATCGGTTTTAACACATGTTGTTAACGCGTTGCAAGAATGCGCCTTTGTTTTTCTCGTCCCGAAATTATAAATCCAGACATTAAAATTCTCCTGTAGACATTCGAAGTGATTATGTTACCAACATGACTTCTTTGTCATGTTCTAAGCAATTTTAATAGCCCTTACTTGGCTTAACATCACATTTCAGTGTTACACCTCGAATTTCTTGCGTAAACTAGCTGGTACTACAAGTGTTATAACGGTGTAGTAAAGAATGTACCATTCTCCATAACGTAATGACGCAGCATTGTTGAAACGTTAATTCAGATCTATCGCAGACCAGTCGTGGTAACACTAAAAGCGACAAGAGAAATTATATACAATTTAAATCAATTCATTTTTACAAGTTTCTTTATTCTTGTAGCATAGTTTGAAGACAGAATATGGCAAAACGTTTCGTAATTTAATGAGGAATATTGAAACCATTAAAACTTACGGAATAAACTGATGGATATAACGAATGACATTCCAAGTCTTACCACTATAATGTTGTGCCTCACAATACCACCCTTGGAAAATTCTAATACGGGTATAGTAGTTACTCATTACCTTTCTCAACGTCGGTGGTGTTATTACTGTGTCCATGTAGGTGACTGTAAAGGTTTTGGCGTTGTTTTAAGTGATTTGTTATAAAAATAGTACATTTTTGTGTATTGTGCATTGTATGAAACCCGGAATAGTCTATTAATACCTTTTCATTCTTAACGTCTCCATACGACGAAAAAATAACTATTAACAATATGTGTACCATCACCCCAAACTCGTATTAAAAAAAGCTTAAAATTACCGTTAGTTAAATTGATGTTAGCTCAATTTTTTTTTTATAAAATTTGTGAATTCTATTCATTGGGTAAATTTATTTATTTCAGGCAGTATTATTATAAATTCATCAACAAGTGTGAATACTGTAATAGTGCAACTCAAACATCAGTTCCCCGTGTTATGAATATGCAATCAAATAGTTGGGTAAATATAGTTAGTACTTCAGCAATCTCAAAAATTTACTATATGCAGACACATATCTAATCAGGGTTTCAAATCAAGCTGCTCCAAAATGCAAAGAAAAGTTGAGACTTCGAAATATGCTTTGTTTGATTGTTGTAATTTCTTTATATCTAAGCTTATGAAGTAAACAGCCTAATGTTTTCACATTATCAGGAATTGTATTATATTATTTCAAAAAGTTTTTCTTGTGACATTCCTTCTTTCTTCTGTTATACGTAGCTAAAATCGACAAATGAGTTATCATTTTAAAGCTTTAGTTCTCTCCTTTGGTAGCATTATTAGTTAAGAAAGCAATTTATCCAAATTCAAACTGTAAATGGCAAATTTATGAACAATCACCGATCGATTGTAATGTGAGATTTTGATGATCTTAAAATGCTTCGAACCTTGTTTTTACTGCTGAAGATAAGTTGATCATTGATTTTGTCCAGCACTTTACCTATCCTGTCAGTGACTCCCTTTACATATGGGAGAAGAGCCTTCTTCGTTTGTTCCATTTCTTTTCTGTGGTCGTCCTTAACCTGTCTGCGGTTCAAAACACGGGTTATCTTCTAACTGCTATACACATTCTTCCGTAGGGCCCAATTGAGATGTTTATTTTCTTCCTTTGGTGCCGAAACGTAGGTGATATGAACAAAAAAACCCAGCGCAAACTCCGAAAAAAATACAAGTAAGTCCAATTTTTTCAAAATTGATAAACTGTTTGTGTTTTCTAGCTAGAGGAAGGAACTTTTCGCATATTTTTGTTTCTGTTCATGAAACATTTCATCAAAAGGTTAGTGATGGTCATATTTTCACTTCAAATGCTGGGTACATACAGTTTATGTAATGTCATTTACATGTAAATTTATAGAGCATATTACATTTTGTTTGTGTTGAAAATTACCACGAGTTTATGTCATAAGCTTGTTTAACGTGTCCAAAACAGTTTTCAATTATTTCATGATAACATTGTAAGTTTCTTGCTACGTATCCAATTTCAATTGACAAATAAACAATTGCTAGAAACCGCAACCACCAACCACGTTATTCCTATTATGTCATTTTCGTATGTACCACCTAGTAATATAATAAACAAATAGTTTGTTTTTGTGCGTAAACTTTATGTATATAACATTCAGATCGGTTTTTATCCCTTTGCAAACGCTATAATTGAAAATAAATATTGATATCTTTTCGATTGCTTTCTCAGTTTTAATTAAATATAGGCGTTCGGAGATTTCCCTGTGCCGTTACCGATTTCCATTAAGATGCTGCCGATAATTCTGGCTTTATATGTTTGTCTCCTCCGGGTGGGTGGGCCGCTCGTACGCCCGGATGTTATTCTGAGTCAGAACGCTTTTCATTTCCATTTCCGTTGCCGCACTTGACGAGATGGGCTTTCACGTTCACACCGTGTGATCGCACGCGGACGACCGGTAGGCTCTTATCGCTGCTCGCACTGTGTTCTCACGTCGTGTTCGCCGACACTTGTGATTGATTGTACCGCCAAATGACTGATGGCGCTCGTATCGAAAGGTTCACGTAAAATACACAATACAAGGCTCTCCGTTCTGAATAAGAATATGACGATACAAAGTAAACTACAGTAAACAACGTAGCGACTGTCTCTTACATCCACTCAACTTAAGATACTTTGGATCTCTCTGAAAGCAGTCTTGCAGAAAGGACACTACATTCCATTACATTGTTTGATAGTATTGTAAATGATTGGTGTGCAATCCAAAATCACCGTAGCATGAATTGCTGCATTCTGTACGTAATGTATTTTTTTTCCAACCAATTTCAATCACGAATGATGTGGTTTCTTTATAGTTAGGGAATTCACATGAACTCTTAAGGGATTTACAGCTTTTTAATCATCATGTTTCGTTTAGTGGTGGATAGATGATCTTATTCTAATTGGAAGAAGAAATTGATGCCTTCTGTCTATAATACCTGTAACAATTCAATTTTATTCCAGCAATATTAAAAACATATTTAATTAGATCTTTATTAATACTAACTTACATAATTTACGGGTAAGATTATATACCGGAGTTCTAAGCCAGAAGAGCGTCGATCTGATAATCAATCATCCAGATAAAAAAAAAAAAGAAGTTATTTCTGCAGAAATAATTCCTTGACGTTGAAACATTATCTGGCAGCTGAATGTTATTTGGGGAGTCTTAAAGTTGCAATTTTCATTGGTTCCAGGGTCACACTGGGATTAATAACTTTGGGAACGAGTTACTTATAGCCTCGCAAGCAGAATAGTTCATTACTAATAATGGTTGCTACGCAGCTGCACGCAGTATGCACTATGATCATTGATGCATATTGAACATTTACGTATATTCGCAATTTGATAACAGCGGTAGCCTTCACCTCTACGTCGTACACCAGTATGTATCCTTCTCCGGTCCTTCTCCTGTCGCCTCTCTGTAAACAACCCCTCTCTTCTCCACACATGGACAGAAGAACATCGGAAAGTCATAGTGCGCAATAATTGTTGCGTCCTGGTCGGCTTTTCGTTCAAAGATTGTTTGTGGGTACCTATACATGGGACCCTATTCGCTCCCCTAACCCGTTCTTGCCGCCTTAATCTCTAAGATAACTTCCCTCTTGAAACGTCTAGTTTTATGACATTATTAAAATTAGAATAAAATAATGAGATGCATTAATTAATAACTTAATTTGTAAAATTAATCCCGGGTAGGCGCCAAGAATGGAAGTGTTCTCTATCCGAGAGAAGCGACATTCCAATTCTGAAATACTTTTAATCAAAGCAATTGAAAATTTAAAATACCATTAAAAAAACACAAATCGTCATCTATTCAAATGGTATACTGATACATTGGAAAGGAATTTATTGAAAGCGGGGTTTACAACAACTATTATTTTCTTTGAATATAAAATTGATTGATTTATTTAACAGAACTGAATATTAAAAGTTTCTTTTGAACAATTTAGAGCATGATTCTCATCTCAGAGCGTTGCCTAGGGTTGAATGACGCAAGAGTGTCTATACATCGTCGGCGTTCTTTAACGTAGCAGATGACGTGCAGATAAAACAGAGTCTCATAGACCCTGTTGATCAGCTGGGCGCAAGGTCACTTGGCGAGGAAGCTCCCCGGAGCTCTCCGGCAATCTCCCGTGGTGCGCCGGTGCGGATTGTTTGCTGGCCAGAAACAGAATGTCTTCCCTCCCGCTTGTTCGCCCCGTTGAAAACTTGCAGGCCCCGGAGTTTTAGCAGACGCGGGAAATTTCAGCGAGTTTCAGCGTTCGGTAGGTCGGCCACGATCTCCATTGGCGCTCCTCATGCAACATAAAAAACTTATGGTTTCTAAAAGTTCGTAACACAGTTTGATTCGCTGGTTCCCAACAGAGGTGTTCCGCAACCTGACTTTTTCTCCGAAGCATCGTTTCTCTAGTTTCAACTTTCTACTGTACCAGGAAATCCGCATTTCGGCACAGTCCCTATACTGTCCTTTGAATTTCATTGAATGCGTAAAGCTTTAACTTTACGGCCTGCCATAAATCGTTCGGTCTTTCAGCGCAGGTATGAGTCACCTGGCTCCCGCCGATGCCAAAGAAACGTGGAATTCACAAGCATAAATTTCTCGTCACTAAGGGACATTACACTCTCATCCCCACTACTTGCTGTGAGCGCCTTCCCTGACCGTCAATCATGCCCTGAGCCAAGGCTGTTCGCGCATTCGACCACTGTAAGTAGATTCACTTACGCAAAAACTTCGCATCGAATTGTTCCATACAATAAAACACGTGGTGGCGTATGTTATCACCACAAATATCGTAGCTATCAACTAAGTTATTCGCAGTTATCTCTTAAAAAATAGAATACAGGAAAGATGTTAAGTCTAGAGTGCGCTGTAGATCGTTCGGAGCATCAAATCAGGGCGCGAACGAAATCTCCCAGGCGGCGAACTTGGGGCGTAAACCTGCGCTCGCTGTTTCGCCGTCTGAGTAGTGATAAGAGGGATGAGCCGGCGTGAATTGGGTCGCCTTGTCCTTAACGAGTCAACTCCCGCCAAGGTTCAGCCGTAGAGCAGCGGAACGCTTCCGTAATTTCCGGCGCGACTTATCAGTTCCGGCAGATCTGTCGTCAGTTCGGCAGACTTCGGCTGACTTCGGCTTTATTCGGCTGCCGAGAAATGCATCCTTCACGCCATCACACTGAGTTTCTGCAGGCTGGAAGGAAGGAAAAGCATGTTAGGTACATAAACTCACTGGTCGTGAAATTTAATATTAAAATCATATTTACATTAATCAATTAACTGTCACTATACATACTGACTTTTTGACATTTCAATTTTAGAGGGCGAAGAGACTCAAGCCTCCGGGAGACTTCTCGAAAAAAGATAGTTACAGAACGGAAATAAAGATGGTTGAAACTTAAAAGGATGATTGTAACATTAATTTTGGCGCGTTGCACTAGCTCCCAATTGTATTTGAAAGTAAAAGCCCGATGTCAATGAAAAAGCAAAATTGTATGGAGAAATTGTTATTAATGTGTGAATGTAAAGTAAACTAAAGATATGTAGTTGATAACAATTGACGAATTGTAATATCAAAAATTATTTACTTGTGTTGATATTTACGAAAGCATTGCAGTTTATTCAGGAAGGCAGAGAGATTTTAAACATATGGTTGTTTCATTGAGAATGAACTGAAGTATTAAGATTTTTATTTTTTCAGGTAATTTTACAACGTGGAAGTTATATCCTGGAATCTGATGTAATGAGATAATGAATGTAAACCTGTCAAACAGATCGATACTGGGAGAAGAAAAGTAAATACCATTATTTTTATACTAACTCTACAAGCAGTTTGAGCATAGTCATCTTATAGACCATGATAATTACTTGGTTCGAATAAAATTAATTTAATCGGCAACGAAGTGCAAGAGATTTGATCCTAAAGCAATATTAAAAGTAAGAAGTTAGTTATCATCTAAGGTTTCTTATCACATTAGAAAAATTCAGATACTTCCTTACAACATTATTAATAACATCCGATGCACTTTAAAATAATGAGATAATTATGCTTGTACTGTTTTTACTACAAATCGTGGAGGCAACTATCATATACCCTCTAAGACATATGTACTGCTACACATATCAGCTTTCTCCGACAACCTACTAACATATGAAATTCATTAGCAGCGATTTTTTTATTTATTCTTTTAGAAAAGGGGGTTGGTATTTTACTTTTCTTTCTATTAAGACAACACGTAATTGAGAACTGCGAGATGTGGGACCTGGTAAACTGAGAATAAAGGATTGTTAATTTACACTCCAGGAACCACCTATATTCATTAAAGATATAGACAGAATTATAAAAACCTAGACCTTCCGTAAAAAGTACCGGAAAGCTGATTACCAAGCAGATTTTTTAAAACTAAAATGTTTCCATGTGAATTTTCCTGTTGTAGAAACTTTTATATGATATTGACGCTGGCTTCCACTTCACACTAAATTCTAAAGGTAAAGAGATCACTTGGTGAGAAGGATGTGCCACAATATGGTTACTTCTATAATAACACACATAAAATAATATTAAATAAACATTTCAATATCTCTTGTAAGATATTAATCATACAAAATATATACATAGCTGGTAGATTCTTACAGAAATAAGCAATGTTTTAAGACGTGCTGGATTGGTTAATTTGTTAGTGGAGGCACCAGTCGAGGGTAAGGACTGTAGTTGAAGGCAAAGATTAGAAAATATGAAGCAGATAACTGGAAAAATATGTTGTAAGTAATATGTTGAGATGGCGAGATTACGTCAAAATAGGAGGAGACGGAGGATTACATTAAACCAGTCGAGAGACTGATGACAGCTAAAAACAAAACAAAAAAACATAGCGAGTTCCTATCTACACTGCCTTATATTTTTTCGGATAAATTACAGACAACATTTCACTGTAGAATATTACATGTCTTTACTACTAAAAAAAAAAGCTAAACACATGATCCCACATGTTCACGTCTGACCGCAAGATATTTATGAACATTTTAAGTTAATGCCTAGGTTCTTGTGGTAACCTTGGATTAACTTTATTGGAATACTAACAAGTAAAAGTTATTATACTACTATTAATAATGATCTTGATTTTTTAACACTTTATTTTCATTCAAGTCTGACGCTATGGAAATAGTTAAAAATATTAAAATAAAATATTTCGTATCATTAATATCACTTGAACGAATGAAGTGGAAGGAAATGATGTGTTCTAGAAGGTCTTCTGCAAATGTGGAGTGGTTAGTGTATTTCTGTGCTCTTAAGTGTTCGAGAACACAATCACCAACCGACAGATATTCACACAGACATGCAAATACTCACCATAAACAATAGCAAACCACAGGCATCAATATTTCAAGAAAATTATTACATCCAAAAAGCACTAGTTGAAGGAAAGCAGATCATAAATGATTATACAAACTTGACTAATCAAACACCATATGTCATATTAAAAAAGAAAGAAATATTCACAAAAAGAAAACCATTTAAAATCCCCACCTACCATCAAAGATAACAGAAAGTAGACTGTAAAAACCAAGGAACTCTAATCACAACGAAACCTGAAACATAAACAAATACACACTCTATGGACTTATGAAAAACATGGCGTGGTGTTTACTCTCTCATGTTTTGAAAACGATAGTGACGGTAAATAATAGTGACAATTTGGTCGGTGCAGTGTAGTGCTTTATACCTTCAGAAGATTCTACAAAACCTACACAGAGAAGCTAATCCTGATCATGAGAAAAAAGTAAAAAAGTAACATGTAAGTAAATTTAATTTCACCTGAACTTAATATCATTTGTAAACCAAATGTAACTAACTAAATGTATAAATACCAAACAGATGTCGCTGATGATGCTCTGGAGATAGAGCGAAACGCATATGACACAAAAATAAAACAAAATTCAATTGCATTGGCGTGTTATTCACCTTTATAAAAAATTGATTAACTCGAAATTGAGGAAATGGACCACAATATCCAGTTATTGACCGTGCTCTTTATTCGCGTATACTGATGGCTCCACAAGGTGCCTGCTTCTACTTGCACCTAATCCCTCCATTTTCCCTGAGCGACAACGACATCCGAGGACACAGCTTCGTTTCTACGCACTCTCTGTAAAATTTAAATAAATCATCGGCGTAACTATTAATCTTTCAAATTTTACCATTGTTAACATTAAATGAATTTCCACTGTTTTGAAAAGCTGATGTATTTTCAAGATTGCTGTATGAAACAAGGCATACATTATTAACCCCACGTTGAAACTTTGCGTTTATTAGTTTTTGGAACTCATTACAGCAGGTTTGGCATAGGATCATTTGAAATCATATGGATAGAAATAGCCTGTAAAGTTTATACAGTACAATCTATGCGTTATCCAAGAATAATTACAGGAAAAGTAATACAAGTTAAATCTGAATAACCTTCCTTTACTCTAACTGCTGCTCGCTCACCATGAAGGTCTGAACTTTAACACTGATTTTCCGGACATCACAAATAAATAAATCTGAAGAACTGTTTATTAAATAATATTCTATTGTCAGTCACTCCACTTTCTCCGTAGTTTTGACATCTATTCCTTGATTTGAAACTATTATCGCTAAAAATACAGATTAATAAAGGAGTGTTGGATGAGTCGCCGTTTCCTCGCATGATGTGGTAATTCATTTGGGAGTTTAAACTCCTAAATTTTAACATCAGAAGCAGCTAAAATATGTCGGCGGTGATAGATTAACTTTTCATTTTTTAATTTGTACCACAAATTTGAGTATGTTATCTTTCAATACATTTCATTTTGTAATTCTGCAGAAATTAGAGGATACTAAGTAAAGTAAAACACTGTTTTTAATGTCTTAGTAAATTTGCAGGCAAAAGTTACAACTTGGCAGTTTTGCTTAACTTGAGTTAATAGATCAATTTCATGAATTTAATTAGAAAAATAACGTCGATTTTCACGCTTGGTGTCTTCCAAATCTATCTCACATTTTCGATTTCATTGTTTACAGATTCTCACAGGATTGCTTCGATTCCCATGGTAATTTTCTTAAATTTTTTGTTATTACTTGTTTCTTTGGAAAAGAGGTTTAAATTTTGTAAGTACGTTTATCAAATATTTCATCACAGTCAGGTACTTGGGGATGTATTTCACCTACCATTATCAGGAACACAATTACCCAATGGAACTTTTCTAGGTATACTGGCGATTTCGTTCTACCTGACCGCTTCAAATAGAAAATGTTTAATAGAACGATGGACACCACTGAGGTAGTAGAAATCCAAAACATGTATGGCATGTGACTTTCCATTTGGTCGAAAGACAAGGTGTATGATACTTTTATTAGTAAAGAGAAAAAAACGTTAATGAAAAAACTGAATTGCATAACTTACTGTTACTTTATATCATGAAAATCACGCAATCACTAAAGCAGGACTTCAATCTTC
>JARYHS010009186.1:150067537-150108568 GCA_031002005.1 Vandiemenella viatica
CGATTTTTCCGAGCCATTATTTCAGAGATAGTCAGTTTATGGGTGTCCGCTCCCAAGTTGAGCAGCTTTTTCATCGTTACTCCAGACCACTAATATCTCATCACGTAATATTTCCAAAGCCTTTCTTGAATTCATTTCATGTGTCTCGACCACTTCAAGAAGTGTTGCAGATATACACATTGTAATTCTCTTCAGATGCAGCAATGAAAACATCAATATGGATCAAAGTGTGTTAGGTTTCATTAACTGTTTACGGGACCTACTTCAATTGTTTAAAACAGATGCAAATCAATTCAACGCAATTACATTTAATTTACTCATTCCTTCAAGGCTTAAGAGGTGTACACTGGTGCAATATTTACTTCCATCTATTAATTTACTGTCTCTAGAAGAAATACAGATATATAATTCTTGAAAAGATTATGCGAAAACGTCAGAATTATAACTGGAATACTGAGTCCTTTCGTGTAACCAATGAAATACGAAAACTATGCTCGCTTCCTCGAGTTTATGTCGGGGTGTCGTGGTGAAATAAAATTTTGAATTTACTAACTTCCAAAGTAAGGAAAGGAAAGAAGTAAAATTTAATACATTAGTTAAATTCAGAAAGCTCACTCTATGTTCAAAATCTAAGGTACCTAAAATGATTAGGGTATAATCACTTTTACGTTAGTGGTAGGTAAGGGGATATATGGAAATTTACGAGTTTCAGACTTTCTTATATGTGAGTGAAATGTTATGTGTGTTTGAAATTTCGTCTTTCTGCAACTACGCAAGTACCTTTGAGTTTTGATGATCAGCAGTCAGTCAGTGAGCAAATAACAAAATCCTGAAATTTGCATATTAAAATATCCGAACTAAGAATAACAAAATGAAATTAGTATATTTGCTAAGATTACTGATATCTGTACATAACAGAAATTCGAGGCATGTAGCATCAGTGCCACCTCAGAAACTGAGGTTCAAAATGGCCTGAATCGTTTCGAGAAAAGTAGGAAGTGCCACCGCCGTGATTCGAGTTGGCGGGATCTTATTATTCGGATACTACTGATACAAGATACAACTGGCGCTTCCTTCACTCTTAATAGGATTACGGAAGAACGTATCAGCTGAAATCTGAAAATATACATGAAATGTGAAGCTGAAGAAGATCTGGTCCTGGATGATGGTACGATACATACCACAATACCAGTAAAAGACTAGAAAAAAAATATATTTTGAATGAAAAACTCTTTTTCTGCAATAAGAAAGCGCAAAAAATTCTGTTACCATTCAAAACTTAAATAAAAGTTCAGAAATTTAATGAAAACATACGGCCATCTGTAAAAAAATACAGAATAATGCTTTCAGAACATGTAAGAAATAAAATTGTAAGAGAGAATAGTGTGCAAGATAAAATATTTCACTCATAAAAACTGTCTACAAAAAAATGGAAATGAAAGGTTAGCTAAACATATATTTGAACAGAATCGACAGAGAGAGAAGAAATGAAACGAATGAGCTGAAAGACAGATTATGAACAACGATGGAGGAAAAACGGATGGGAACGAATGAAGGGATAATAAGAAATAATTGCACCCGGAATATGATGAATGGCCACAAGCGCTGTAAAAGAAACGCTCATTGTCACCGTTTTAGCGTTTATCAAAAAAAAAAAAAAAATTCTATCCCGTGGATTACTTTGTGATTAGGATTGTTGCTAACGAAATTATAACTGCTCGAGAGATATCGGAATTTCAGTGTAGTCGACAGACAGTTTCAATTTAATTTACGAACTGTCACACAATCAGCGATAATATACGACGAGACGGGAAGCTGACTCTGCGAGCGTAATTGCGTGAAATAGCCGTCGGTAACGTGACATGGCGGTGAATCAGGACAGACCGCAAAACCACAGCTGCAACAACAGCACACGTTAATTTCTGTGTCGAACAAATGCTATCATTTGGTTAACTACGTAAGGACTGGAGAGCTGCTGCGTGAGTGATATGCCGAGCGTCGTTAATCATTGCTGCGGATTGGGGGGGGGGGGGGAGAGGAGTGGATCGGCCGCCTAACATCGAGTGAGGTTCTTGTGCCAGCATTCGACCGAACCCTCCACAGAAATCGATATTCCTCGTAAATCTACTTAATGGGGAATGCAGATCACGGACCCTCCATTTACACGATTGACTTCCATTTTCATCATGCAGAGAGGTATGCCACCACTCGCTTATACACCCCATCGTACCTCTGCGTGTGTGTGTATTAACTCCGTCTTTTGTGTCTGAGCCTGTCGGATTGTTCTTGTACGAGAGGCAGAGAAGTCTTAAGAGAAGTTTTCATTGAAAATACGATCTCAGTTGCGTCGCGGCTTCATGTCTCTCTTAGGCCGGTATTCCAGATTCTCACTACTGAGATGTTTAGAGATACCTGTTTTGCCGAGTGTGGTGGTGAGTGGAAACGCTTTGGCCTTGCATTCTGGTGGACGTGGGTTCGAATCCCCGTCACATCATTCAAATTTAGTTTTTCTACTGTTACATGATATCACTACAGGTGAATAATGGGATGGTTCCTTCTAAAGACCATGGACAAATTCCTCCACGTTCTGTCCCCAGCTCTTTCCCATCTCTAATGACCCGCGTCGACGAGGCGTAAAGTCATAAGGAAAACTAACTATTTTTTTAAATAACAACCTATCTTAATAATGTAAGATTCTTCAAAACATATTTTTCATCTTTCTGTGAAAAATACTGTATTTAAGGACATATCAACAAGAAGCCTTTATACGAGCGAGGTTTCAACTAATTTAAATCTTTTTGGAGCTTGTTAGGAAACAAAATTACCTTCACCCCTGTTTTATTTTTTATTTTCTTACACTAAGCTTACTTTTATTTTAAGATATTACCAATGTATGGAATTATCGAACTGAAACAGGTTTCATCTTCATCCTATCAAAACTACAGTTTCGTTTCTCTTTCTGCTTACGTATATAGCATATACTTCATTGATGCAATGGCAGAATTTTTGACTAATGACTGATTTAAAAGAGTAATTTGTTCGAAATAAATTAATTATATTAACGAAAAACGTATTGACATTAGCAACCAGTTCCGTAAATAAGATTGAATTTTGAAAAGAACCATATAAAATAAAATTGAAATTTTTTAAAATTTTCATATAATATAGAATTATTTATTAAATTTAACATTGGTGACCTTAATATATTTTGAAGATATATATGAAATTCGTTATATGTTTCCACTGTATCTAAATTCACTATTCAGATAATTTTTGAAATAGCTTCTCTTTTGTCAGCAGTATGCAGATTTAGTTTGTTTTAATCCCCATCATAAACAAATATTAAAAACGATAACCAAATACCTATCGCAGTATTCGCACAATTGTTTAGATGTGCTGAAGTCTGTGTAAAAAGAGAAGTCCATTGGTATTTTCGATACAGCGCGTTCCATCATTATTATTCCATTGGAGATGTATTGTTTGGAATGTGAAATGATAGAAAAAACGCATTTATGACTCATGAAAATCATTAATAAATCTAGTGCAACAACTTCATTATGTAACTGCGTGCAATATCTCGTCTGTTACTGCTCAAATGACCGAATTCGAAGTAAGCATACGTCAGACAAAAACATTTGTTAAAAAGCTTTTCCGTGTCCTCTAGCATTACATTACGTGGTGCAATTTTAGATGGATTATTTATTGTCAAGTTAATCCAATACAAGTTACTTCTCAATACAAATAGGTAATTGTAACTACTAATCAAATCTGCTCCGACAGGCAGGGTTTAGTCATTCCATTCCCTCATATTCAGATTTTGAGGGATATGTTGAGGAGAGTAACCGTAATGCTTGTGTTTGTAAACATAAATCCTTGTATATTTAATTTAATTGCGATGTATCATACGCTCCGGTGGCAATATTCCAACTCACCCATTTTCCCCTTTTCCTTTACCATCTACCTTTACCCTCCACAAATTTCAAATTTAAATTGTTTCGACGTTTTTGATAAATTATTCATCTGTTTCTCTTTGCAATTTAATCCTATACTTGACCCTCCTACACAAGAAAGAAAATCTTCCCACACCCTTGCACCTGAAATCGAGCTCCAGCTTGTTGTCATGGTCATCTTTTCCCTTCCAAGCATTACTTTCGTTCTTACACCAATATCTGTCCACGCCTTATTACCAATTTAGGCCTTGTACACTCCAATACTCTCTTCAACTCCTTTCGTCTTCCGATGACTTCCATTCCAGCTCTTTTATCATATCAATTACTGATTGTGTTCTGCGGTAATTTCCAAAGACTAGCAACCCCTCTTTGCACCCGCACCAACTGCTGTATCCCATATTACACCTCCATATTCAAGCAATGGTCTGACTAAAGTTTAGTAACCCAATTCCTTTACTTCTCTCGTACAAACCCCTCACAAGTTGGCTGTATTCGAGTACGAGGTTTTTCCGCTTACTTACAAATGTGCTCACAGACTTAGAATTATGTAAGTTGGTACGTAGAGTATTTTTTAAGCCAATGGCTCTACGAGGTTTGCTAGTACGATATAAACAATGTCCATGGTAAAGTGCCTTCTAGCCAACTTCCTTTGACATGGGGTTTGCTGGCTATAGTGATGGTTGTGGAAGAAATTTTTATTCTCAAGACTTGGCTGGCAGGATGGAATTGTGACGAAATTACTGTGTTTAATTTCAAATCTCTCTGCAGTGTGCATGGAGTGAAAGCATACGTCACTGTTGATGGTAATTCGTTTGTCGGTGGCGCCTTAAGCCTCGTGGGCCGCTGCGTCTTCGGAAGAGTAGGCATGAATAGTCCGTTACGTGGTTTCAGTCTGTCCTTTCTTTCATTCCTCATCAACAATACAAACAACACTCTACAGTGGACACATACAATATCACATTCATCCACATTTACAACTCTGTCATACTGGGGAAGGCATCGAGAAACCACCCCAATTCATCTTCCTAGTCGTTGTCATGCAGGAGTAAACTACGCTCGGACACGGCAAGGTGTTCATAAGAAGAAACTAATAGACTGTGGACTACGGAAAGTGTTTTCTAAGTTGACCGAAATATAACAGATCTGTTGTAGTAAACGTACGACGCACGAATTAATAATGGCCCGGTCTGTTACGAACTTGTTTCCATTTTGTTTTTTATCGTTGTGAAGAATAAAATTGATAAAGTTCTCTTATGGAATCGAGTTTTAGGTACAGTCGATTTAAGAAATTACGTAAAGCAGCACCCCGATCCCTGCTGTCATTAATTTAAGCAATTAATAATTATATTTGTTAAAAATTTATGCAGAACAAACATTAATTATCTAGCAATACGATGAAGTCTGTTAATAGCTATGGTGTGAGGGACAGAAACTGGGTCTGGATACCTAAATTTTACATTCACGAAGTGAAATTTATGTGGAATAAATCTTGAAAAGTTAAATACTATTCAATGGCACAGGAAGAAACATATGTATTGATACAAATGAATTAAAAAATCTGAAATTATGTTAGTTTAGCAACAACTTAGAAAACATTGCTTATGGAAGAACGAACCATGGGGATGGCAGAAAGGAAACGACTGGCGGCATTTGAGGTTTGGTGTTACGGACGAATGCTAAAGATAAGCTGGATGGATTATGTTGCTAATCATGAGGTATACAGAAGAGTTTCTGAGGAACGAAGATTATGGAAGGAGTTACAGAAAAGAAGATACAAGATGATGGGCCATCTTTTGCGTCACAATGGTCATTATTGGAGGAAAGATTGAAGGAAAAATCACAGAGGAAGATTAGGCTATGTGAATCAAATTATGAATCACATGAAATACAACTGCTATGCAGAATCAAAAAGGATAGCAGAGATGCGGCATACGTGGAAAATTGCTACAAACCAATCTTCGGATTAATAACTAAAAGAAGAAGAAGAAAGAACGAAAAGTAGACTTAATTGAAATTCTCTTTTTACAACTTGTGGAAAGAGCATTTACGATTGGATGATTATGTGAAGTTTTATTGAATTATTGAATCCCCATTATAAACTTTAAATTAGTTCAATTGCAGACAGTTAAATATTAAGAAATTAAATATTCAAAATTTCACTCTCAAATTATTAATCTTACTTTATTTCATATGAAATTAGAAATTCTGTATGTCAGTGACGTATGTCAAGCAGATGTCAAAAACTCTTGGTAAGTGATGATGAACAACGATAGTTGCTCGCCGTTGATTTTTTTTTTAATTTAATTTAATTTCAATGGAGCACAGGCTCCGGTGGCAATTTCCCTACACACCCACATTCCCCCATTCCTGCACCCACCTACATTTGCCCTCTACAAATTTTAACTTGATTGATAGATTTAGTCAAATAGCGCTCCAAAAAAAGTACATGCTGGTTGACTAAAGAAGTCTCGGAAAACTTTAAATATCAAGCTGGTTTGGTCCATTCGACTCAACATTTACTCAGAGAGGCTTTTTCAGCATAAAAAAAAACGACCTCACTTTTATTGCAGCTGGCTAAAATTGTTTCCTCTGAAAGAGAAGCGTGAGACGCAATTTACCGTATTTTGCCTGCTTGCTTTTAACAGTGTCGTGTTTGAGTTGTGTCGCACCTCAAACGCCTTCTCTGCCGACACCGTATAAATCAAGGCAGAGGATATAACGTTGCCAGGAAGCGGCTGAAATTAGGCTTGACATCATCGTCAAACTTTCAAACTGTCTTTACTGCTCCAGAAACTGAATTTATATATTTTTTTTCCTTGGGCTTTACGCCTCGTCGACAGCGAGGTCATTAGAGGCGGCCGAATTTATATTTGGAGGCATGGAGACTTTGAACTCGAAAGCTTTGAAATATACACAAAGAGAAAAAATTACACATTACAGTTTTTCCCTCGTTATTCTAATCTATTTTCATGAGGATGAGAAAAATGATAATCAATTACAGATGATTATTTTTCTCCGTACTAGACAGACATGGCAGTATTTTAAAACTTATTCATCACTGTTTCGAACATCCATCCACTGATCAGCCAAAACATTATGACCATCTACTTACTAGCATACTGGTCGGCGATTCAGCATAGCATGATTCCACAAGTCCTTGGTAAGCTTCCAGAGATATCTGACACCACATTTCTTCCCACAGATCACGAAATTCCCCTAAATTATGGGCCAGTGGTTTGTTGCCGTGGCTTCAGGGAACCAGCATCTCGGAAACGGAGAGGCGGGTCGGCTGTTCGCGTGCTACTATAGTGATCATCAATGGAAAGTGTTTGAAGGACGGTGAAACCACGAGTAGGCGAAATGTGGTGGACACCCACTCTACATCACAGAACGTGGAGGTGTGAGGCTTGCCCGCTCTGTAAAGCAGGATAAGGGGTGATCTGTGGCAGATTAGACGGAAGAGTACAATACTGGTGCTTCCAGTAACATTTCAGAGCACAAGAATCGCGATTCTGCCACACCAGATCATTACGATTACACGGAAGTTTTATGACTAATATTATACATGATGTGTGCAGCTAGATATCAAATCGAATCCCCATCTGGGTTTCCAGATTTGGGTTTTCCATGGTTTTCCAAATCACTCCAGGCAAATTCCGGGATGCTTCCTTAAAAAGGCCATGGGCGAATTACTTCCCATTCCTTACCCCCATCCTTTCCTGTCTCTAAAGACCTCGCTGTTGAGAGACGTAAAGCAGTAAAAAAAATAGATATCAAAATCCAGCAGACTGCAGTAATTCTTCGAGAAATTCTTATCTCTTAGTTTTCTTAGTTTACTCCTTACCTCTTGTCTTGCAAACCTTCAGGTGAGATTTATTGGAAGCTGCGGTTAAGGCTCGGGCTGAGATTTTCAGCAATCAAATATCTCAAATACTTGAGGTCAGGATTCATCCGTTCCTAATTGCGAAAAAGAACATCTTCAGGGGTGATTAGCTGATTGTATAAAGGTCATAAGAAACATCTGAAAGTGACAATAATTCTTATTTCATTGAGCACATATCCAGTACTGATGATCGATATTCAGTTCCATCAACTGTACAATGTCAACTAGTGTTTAACGGGATGGAGCACCACCTAGTCCATTCAACACCTCCTTTCGTATAGTGGAAAATATTACTTTTTGTTTTCAGATTATTATCTTTTCGAATACACTCAAATATTTTTGGAGGGTATGGAATGGAAGGCCATTTGAAGTGTGTCTCAGTACTAATGCTTAGACTGAAATTATCCGGCAAATATTGCACACGACTGATGGCGAAGAGGTTGCCTATCCTCAGGGCCCACTCTAGCGGTATTGCCGCCCCGGACAAATAGACAAATTGCCGCCCCTTAAGATTATGTATAATTATATATCTTTTTTAAAAAAAATTAATTTTCAATCGAATAAAATATTTAATTTTAAATTTTAATAAAATCATATATTCATAAATAAACTTGTTGAATTTTGATCTAGCGGCACAAAATAGAGAAATTAATTTTGAAATATCTGTACATAGCCATAAATTAACCATATGTTTACGTTTTTAAATGCTTTTACAGATGGATATTATCACACAAACAATCTAAATGCCATTATTTTGAAAATAAAACGAGATTACTTCAAATACGCTAAAATCACAAAAAAACTTTTTTTCTTACTTTCAGGTTGTGAATTTTTTATTACATCTTAAAATTTACTTCATCAGCAATTTCATACTCAATTGCCAAAATGGCTAAATCATTAAATTATCAATTTCTTGGTTTTCGTAAATGCTTAGCAAGGCGTCGTATACATCTCCCAAATGAAATTTTAAAGGTTTTAATGCCTCTATCCGCTCTATCCTACTCTCCGATCTAGTGTCACTCCATGTTTTCAAAGTTGAACCCTGAACATGCTTTAAAAGTATTGCCCATCGAAAAGTAGATGCCAGAAAGAATAAATATATTTTTGGACCATGTTGAAGAAATTAGCGGCTTCCAAGGATGCTTTTGCCATTAATAACAAGATTGAGAGAATGGCTACTACATGGAACATTGAATGCTCGCGAATTATATTGTTTAATTCTAAATTGCACTCCTGCTTTATTGCCCCTCATATTGGAACCGTTGTCAGTCCCTGTCCTCTGATATCCTGCAAATTTAAACACAAGTCATTAAGTTCTCCAACTATAATGTCAGACATTTGTTTTCCTGTGAATCTTTCGACTGGTAAGAAGCCTTAAAAGCTTTCATTAATTTTAATTTCAACATCAGGATTAAATTTATTAGCTGAAACATATTTGATTACAAGAATAATTTGCTGTATCTTACTAAAGTCAGGAGTACAGTTTAAAATTATGGAAAAATATTTGATTTTTTTTTAAATTCCTTAATAACATGAGACTTTACACTTTGATGCAGCAGATCTACTATCCCGGTTTGTATATTTTTCCCAAGATATTAAGCTTTAGTCTCTACTTTTTGGAGCACTCAACGGACGTGCTCTTCCATAATGGGATCGTATTCAGACAGTAACTCAACTATTTTTAAGAAATTACCGTTATTATGCTCAAACAACTTGTCGCTTGTACCTTGAAAAACCAGTCAACTTTTACCAAGCATTTTGGTAATTGCAATGATTCTTAGAAGCACCTCATTCCAATGATTTATTTCGGCATTAATAACTCTTTGAGTGGCAGCATATACAGTTTTACAACAATTTAATCTTTTTTGCCTGAATATGATTTTTAGAAATTTCATGTTTTAAAGTTTCGTCGAGGTGCTTCCAATTTTTAAAACCCTCCTTTGAGAGAGAACTAACTAAACAACTGAAAATTTTGCAACAGAAACAGTAAACGCAGTAGCTAATCTCGCAATATTTGCTCTGCTGAAAGTTCGTGCATAATATTTTGCGCTAAAACGTCGATCTGTGTCATTGGAAGGAAATTTGTGATTATAAAATAGTTTAGGTGGACCTTGCCTTACTAAAAAGCTTCTTACGACGTCTCATAAAATTCTTGGCCACAAAGTTTTAGAACGCCTTCTGTGAGTCTCACGTTGGTGTCAGTTCCATTTGGTTTACAAACTTCGTTCATTTGTTCGCTATTATTCTCTAACGATTCTATACTTCTTTTGTATCCCGACCTGATTTTGGATTCTAAGATGTGTTTTGGTAAAACCTGAATACAGTATATTTTTTTAACGCGCCAGATTTATTCTGCCTTTACGCTTCCTTTCCCAACCTTCTTTTTTTGTACTGGTAACCAGATAGTTTTCTTTGACCGTCAGACATTTTGGAAGAGGCATGCACGTAACTCAGACAATGTACACTATAAAATAATATAAAAAGTAAATATATATCCTTGCTCTAAATAAGCTAAAACCATAACTAAGATAAATTATTGTCAGTCGATATAAAAAAATATTTAGGGTAAAGGAAACAAAGAAACTGCCGCGAGGCACTGAAAATAAGATAGGATAGGGAAAATAAACAGAAACCCGTCACTTACCACAGATGAAGGCAAGAGGGCGAGACACATAAAACCACAAAAACAAAGGAATTGCACAGTATTTCGACTTTCATGTGGCGGGTTGGGATGTGACCACATCTTTCCCCCTGCCATATGTCTCGCCTCCCACATGATTAAGACTAAAGTCGAAATATTGTGCAATTCCTTTGTTTTTGTGTTTTTACGTGTCTCGCCCTCTTGCCTTCATCTGTGGTAAGTGACGGGTTTCTGTTTATTTTCCCTATCCTATCTTATTTAAAAAAAATATTTATGCACAACACAAAATATTTTCCATACCCTGTGAACATAAAGAAAGTCTAGTGTTACTACACAGTCAAAGCTTATTCGCGGATGATACTATCCGTAAATTTGCTGCAAATACAGAAACCGTGTATACAGAATGACAATTTCTATAGGCTTAAACGGAATAGGTTCCAAGTTCACAAACAAAAAAATGATGTTATGGAGTGATTGTCACGCAATGCACTTATTAAACCAACTGACAAAGTTATTCACATTCACTTAAATAGTTAATGAATTTCTTTTTGTTGAGACGATTTACAAATGCAGCAATTAGAGTATCTGTAAACCGCATTCGTATATATAATAAACATCATGGATTATTATATATTAGCAGTTAGCATTCGAAATTAAATATACTAATGGTATGTGAAGTAACTAATCGGTAATCAGCAGCTGGTAATATTATTTATTTATTAATGATTGTAACTACTGTCCCTCACCCACTAAACTACAGTATTTTCACAAGCGATCAAAGCTAGCGTATGTAATTTAACCCAACCAAAACACTTACAATGCCTTTACGGTATCTAATTTGTACAACAAATCTGTGAGGCTCGGATTACGAGAAGAAATTATTATGCAAATTATTCCACTTCGATTTCCAATAATTAAGATCCATATTGATTTGGTTCATCAATTCAATAAAATAAATACTCAACATCTCCCGCCAAGCACTATCGATGCCATGTATTAGAGCCTAACTGCAATTAAGAAAAACACTCCTTTTCGCCGTGTCTAGTAACTTGTGGGCAGTATAACGTCGGAATCAGTGCAGGTAGCCGAGGGCAGGTGTAACAGCCCCCACCTACCGCGCTTATGTTGTGCGCTTTTGTCGTTGTGCGCCTATGTCGTATATCCAACTAAATAACAGTTTAATCATAGATGTACTTACCTTTATAAATTATGAAATCCTCAAGTAAATTTTATGAACTTCCACTTATCACTAATAACGTAATAGTAAGACTAATGCTGTTATGTAATGAAACCACTTTTGTAATTAGCAATAATAAGCAAATTGAGACAACAACGCGTTCTACTCGCGTGCTAAGGCCCTATTCACACAGAAGAGACGTGGCGCGGACGCGGCGCATTTTGAAGTTGCTCCTATGGCGGAATTCACACAGAGGCGGCTGGGCAACGGCGAGCCCCTTTGAGGTCCGCGCCCCGTCTCTTCGAAGTCTCTTGGGACGTACCAAAATAGCTAAGAACTGTAAGTTTTTAACGAACGAAAAAATCGGAATGTGGATTTTTTTTTATTAATTAGGTATTTAACCCATTAATATTATTAATATTTTTTTCACACTTACAGCCGAAATGGCGCCCCTAAATTTTAGCGCCCCGGGCAAATGCCCGGTTTGCCCCCCCCCTAGAGCGGGCCCTGCTATCCTGATGAATAGTGTTGGGGGAGGGGAGACCAGATTGGAGCGGCCAGCCACTACATCAGGCTGAGCGGCAAGTGTTTACGATCGACCTGGGCCCTGGGGTGTTGGAGGCCGGCCGTCAGGGAGTACTTTACTCTGTCCAGATTGGGGAGGGCAGGAGCAGGTGTGGCCACTACCAGTAACAGCGTCCATCGCCAAACCTCGATCTTCGCTCTGGTCACTGCTGTTGCGTCTCATGCAGAGTCAACAAGTAGTTTTCTACCAACCTCTAAAATAAAATAATTAACAAAACTAAAGGTAATAAATTACAAAATCGATTGTTCCTTGTTACTGAACGAAAATTTAGTGGGGAAATTGAATTCTCCTCAAGGGCTTAAAACTTGTACAACTGTTATGTACCTCAGACCGAGAGTGGTGGTGTAACGGTTAGCGTTCTGGCCTCGCATTTGGGAGGACGGCGGTTCGAATCCCCGTCTGGCCATCCATATTTAGGTTTTCCATGGTTTCCCAAATCACTCCAGGCAAAAGCCGGGATAGTTCCTTCAAAAGGTCATGGCCGAATTCCTTCCCATTCCTTGCTCCCCATCCTTTCCCGTCTCTAAAGACCTCGCTGTTAGAGAGACGTTAAGCATATATATATATATATATATATATAAAATACGTACCTCAGAGTAGGCTACTACATCGTTAAATAAAAAAATATAGCTAAAATTTTTTAAGAAAATCCGGAAAGTGGTGGAGTATGACTTTCCTTCAATTTCGGGGGTGTGCTGTATGTGCCCATGCGCTGCTGGTTTGGATGGATTGGGTTTTGTGATATTAAGAATTTTAAGGAGATGTTCCAAGTAGTTATCTCAAAAACTGTAACAGGATTAAAATTGTTTCTAAAATTATTGTGTACGGTTAAGAAGTTAGTAACAATCCAGGGCTTTAAAAACTTTCATTAACTCAAATTTTTAATCTGGTCAAAAATTAAACACGAAGGAGGGACAAGATATGTTGCTGGGGTAAGAGGGAGACCGTTGCTAAAACACACGGTTACCATTGCTGTTGAGTGTTTTAATTAATGACTCCGTTGTTGTTTTAAAATAAATTGTTCACAGATGTTATAACGTTTTGTACTAATATTACAACGACATAGAACTGTATAAAACCAAAGTGCGATCTATACACTTAATACATCAGTTCAGCATGGAAGAGGAAGAGAATTTCTGTTAAAAAGTAAAGGTAAAATGTAAATAGCACGGCCAATCACGTTTAAATTTTACTTCACAATAAGATCTGCTGGCAGGACACATAATAGAAGTTGTAGAAAGAGTAGATCATGTAGCCCACCTGTTGCAAAGGCTAACGGAGGGAAGTGAAAAACAAGTGAGAAAACTTGATTGTGAAACCATTGTCACTCTTTTGCTTGAATATGGTGAAAATGTATCGGACCCACAGAAGTTGAGGGTAAGCTACGTTAAGACAGCTTACCTGGAAAAGGCAACGGAGGTTGCAGCCGAAACGTTGTGTATTAAAGAAATTACGTTTAATGAAGATATTATCCGGCAGATAACTCGTGGAGATTGTGTTTCTTTTATCAAGGAGAATGCTGGGGACGGTCCCTGATCTCAATCTCATAAACTACACTTTTCACAAACAAAAATACACTTACCACCCATAATACATAGTTACAGGTTTTTGCAGTAGAGTAAATACTCCGATCTCACAAATACGGTTCTACAAGGCTACACAATGGAGGCCTGTGCACAGTTGCCGGTGTCTCGTGATGTGCCAGGACCAATACGAAAAGGATAAAAAGATGGACCAACTGGTAGTAACCAAAATTTAGTGAGATGGAGATCGGTTATTCACAAGCATTGTGAATATGGTGATTAGTAATCGCGTTAAGTGGTTAAAAAAACCACATACACAGACATCAAACAGTAACTGCGATGTATTAATCAGATAAACTATTACATTAATTACTTTATGCTAGCAGATTTGGAATAATTATTACCTAATATGCCTGATTTACGAGTCACAGCAAAGTGATTAGCTTAACGGATGATTTAAAATCTGCGTGAGTGGAATTGTGAAGAACTTATCATTTATTAATTTCTTTTTATGCTGGGCAGGAGATTCAGGAAACATGAAATCAACTGTTCTATTCGTTCCATCCTAACGCGAGTCTGTCCATAGTTCACCGAACGCGACAGCAATGTGTAATTCACTAACTGATTTAAATTTGCTGCCAGGTGAGCAGAGCCATCTGTGAATCACTGATCGATGTTATGTCTGGATCGATCCTTTAATTGGTTAACGACAACCAATTTGATAGGGAAATGGATTAAGATAAACAGATTCAAAAGAGTTTCCGAAAAAATGATTTACGCTGTCTTCAACGCTGTTTTTTTACCACGTTTTAAATTCGTTAACTAAGATTTATATTTTGGTTTTGTATTTGCGACGCTTCAGAAGTTGCTGATATCCCAACTGCAGATTTAATTTATATCAATTCAGTCACCGAAACAAATGTTCCCACAGTATCAAAACATCCTTTCCTTTTATTTTTTAATCCCATTAATTATCTGCTCAAGTATCCTTACACGAGTTCTTTATCTTATGGATGACTGAGAGAAAAGCAAGGATGAGCAAATTTCTCGGTATTGCTGACACAATTTTTTCGTCTATAATGTTGGAAAAAAAAACTTTAAATGACCGATTGATTTTCGTAGTTAACCCAAAAGGCCATACATTATGACAAGATGGCTGAGAAGCCTCAGGTGTGTAAATATCATTTGATGTATGTATATATCTTTTATGTGAATATATATTTTCTTTACTTTATACATAATGAATGGACCTCTTGGTGAATGACAATCACTGTGTTACAAGAGAAACTTCATTCTTATGTATTATTTTATTAGTGTCAGTCTTTGCTAACTTGATTTTGAATATATTGAAAATCTTCATTTACAAGTAGAGGTTTGGACCTCCCGGTATCTGAGCTGCAGTGTCAGAGGTAGGTCAACTACTTTTGCTCCAGTACTGAAAGTGTAACGTGGAAACCGAACCATCCATTAATACATTGATGGCGCCTATGTTTTGATAGGATTCAGTGCCCTACGAAATTTACAAACATAATCTCTCTTACGCGCTATATGACTACAATTACGAAAAAAGCATTTCAGAGTAAATAAATTATAGTATAATCGAGTCTACATGATGGTTACACAGAAGACTTTTTCTGGTATATAAGTGATTTTTCAGAAAGCCAGAACTGTATTTGTGTTCAGTATGTTAGGAGCGTCAATCTTCATTACCAGTATCCAGGTTTAGCTAACGGGTGAAGGGAACACATGTTTAGAAAAATAATTTCCAATTGGTGTATACACCCTACTTACACACGAAGTAACTCAAGAGGGAAATCGGATACCACGTTACAGCAGTTATTTGTGAACATTCAGTCGAAATGTATTAGATATTTGCGTCCTGAAATTATCACAATAAATTATCATTAATCATAATACAATCATTCAAATGCTGTCGAAGGGTATTTTTTTGTCCGTTTCAATTAGTACTATCGCTAAAGGAGTGATGAATGTCATTATTAAAACACTGCAATCAAACCTGACACAGAGCTATATGAAGCAAAGGCTATAGTATTATAGTGTAACAGGATTGATTCATATGCAGATATTTTCCAAAATAACTATTTGGTATCTTAAAAAAGTGCACAAAAATTTAGAAACTAATGCTTGTCGTGTTTGTCAGTGATATATACAGCTATAAAACTAGTAAACACTTAGAAACTGGAGATAGATCTCATCAGCGATTTTAAGATTCTATTACTAAACTACGGCACTACCTCTGCTGGGTATCATAGTTAGATTCATTAAAACGGAAGACTATTTTACGGAATATTCTGTAGCGAAGAATCAAGTTTCTTTTTGGTACGTCACCATATTATTAGATCGTCTCCAACTACTGCAGAAAAAAATACTAGCTATATTGGATAAAAAGCTCTTTACATTTTCATATCGGCAGACCTAAATTACCTTTTTATGTTGAGCATCAGTGGCACCGCTGACGTTCCCAGCAGAACTGTCTCTGGAACACTTTCATTATTTCTGTAAACTCTTTTCCTGTATAAAGGTGTAAAACTCCTTCTTGTATAAAGAACGCAATTTCTTTCCGCATATTTGAGGCGTAGTAACAGTAAAGAGGGTTTATTTAACCATAAAATCTTCGGAATTTCATTTCATTTTTAGAAGGAACCTTATGGAATTTTGCATTTGCATGCTGAGTACAAATATCGCAGTTCTCTGTTTTACAACGCAGCTCTTCAGCTGCTGAGCGATATCACCCTTTCATCACATACACACACACACACACTCAGTTCCACACAAATACCAACAGAAACGGACACACACAGGCACACACACAGATACACAAGATCACGAGGTAAACACACTGGTTCCAGTATCCAAGATTTAAGATAATATAGATTTAAAATAATACAGTTGAAACCTATATAGTATAATAAGTAGCTTAATTGCATTTCACAAGTAAGTATTAAAAAGATAAGAATTTGTCTTTATTCACACAACGTTCTTAGAATACCATTAATGTTATTGGCCACATTGCATCAAATGATATAAATTTCTACTTGGGCAGTTTCTTTGTATGAGACTTCGATTTTTTTCGTTCAAAAGTAATCATGTTGATTAAACTAGAAATGTTCAGTTTTTATTATTCTTATGGCATCCTAAAAGTTCTATGTCTGCTCCAGTCGTTTTATTTATTTGAGGGCACGGCTTATGCGCGAAAGGTATTGCTGACAATTTTAGCTGTAACGGTTGGACCAGGTACTAGGACGCAAGAGGATTCAAATCCCCGTATAGCCATTTATACACCGGTTGTAAATGGTTTGGCAAAATCACTCCAGGCTAGTGCCGGAATGATTCCTTCAGAAGACCATGGCAGAATTCCTTCCCTCACATTGTTTGAAATCCTCTCCCGACTTAGATATTTGTTCACGAAAAGGGCAGCAATTTTGTCTTCAAACACACTTGTGTTATTCCGTAAGAAACGCGATGTGTGATCCGGTTAGTAATTGTTGGCTGTTACCATTAGGACTGAATAAATTTCTTCACTACAAGGAATGGATATAGTAGAAATGATTTAAGGTTATTTAAAGAAATAATTTTAATTACGGGAAAAACTGGAAGCTCAGATAATTTACGTAATTTACTGACTGAACGTAAGATTGTTGTTAGATGCATTGTAGTTTTCAACGTGATCGTGCAGTTTTTTTCCGAGTAATCTTCACAAAGAGACAGTGACATGATACTGAAAAGTCTTAATATGGTGATTTGTTAGTTTTTCGATCGTTACTTTGTCCATAAGCTATAGTGATAAAATTTTCTAACATTATTTCAGGTACCTGTCTTGGAGACACCGATAGTGTCAGTGCTTTAGCAGCGACGTTGGGCTGTGGAGCAGTCCGTGCGTACACCAGGGCCGGACCTTGGCCTCACGCCAGGCGCAATGCTCTGGCGGCTCGCACTGATAAAATGCCAAAAAAGTTGGCGCCTCACTTGTTGGTCCACTCCAAAAACTCGTTGTGCGGGAAAACAGCCGACCTGCTGGCTACTACCAAAAATCTGGACATGAAACCTTTACGAATGTTAGGAAACGCTAAGAAGCATTTGCAGATTTAGCTACAGATGTATTAATTATCTAGATCCTCTTTACTATAGTTTGTGAAGTATTTAAAGTAATCTTTACTATTTAATTTGTTTGCTATATTTTTTCTCACTTCTGGTGTGTCATATTAGGATGAGTCTAGTAAAAGTTTGTGTAACAGCCCTCAAACCTAAAATTAAATGTAATGGTATTTTATGAAGCACTTATTGTAAGCTAGAGTTTGGTTGAATATGATCTGGTATGTTTGTTTTGCAATTTCCTGTAAATCAATGTATATAGACTTTGTTTTATTAAAAGAAATTATTTAAAGGCCATTTAATAGTTTAAGAACAGAATTGTGCAAGAGAATTGCTTAAATGTTCGTAATTCCAAGTATTAATGCAAGTTACGATGTCTAAAGGACAATTTACTACAGTTTAAAATGATTTCTGTGAATAATTTTGTGTTTAAGTATCTTTAATTTCCATTTCTGACTATTTTGAACTGATTGTAAATGATTATGTATTAATTCTGATTGTTTTTAAAATGCTTCAATTGTTTAAGTATTGTTAATGTTCGAGAATTATCTGGCGGAAGCTTTTGAAGTTTTATAGAAATTTCGATGATGTTTATAAAAAGCAAACATCCGAGACAGAGAAACAGTTAGCTTTTCGGCCAAGTTTACACCGACTGAATTTTACGACGGACAAGAACTGTATTGTCTTTGGAAGATGTGCTGTATACAATCGCTGGATTGTGTGTATTCATGTAAAGTGTATCGTTGACGACGTGTTTAAGAAAATAAGAAAGTTTAAATTGAAACATATCGTGCATTACTTAATTATTGTATTAATTAAACCACCAACAAACTTATAATGGTAACATTGAGAAGTGGGACAGGAGCTTTGGTGGCGAGTAGGCGCGAATGGTATAAGAGACAAGTAACATTATTAGACTATGAGTGGCAAAAACATGGTTACCTAATTCTGATGGACATGAATTTATTTAACATTTCAGTCTCTAATAAAAATAAGAGAAACAAAAATGAAACGAATTACATCACATGTGATAGCCTAGCCGCCCTAGCCGATTTTAATGTCTAAGATACGGTAAAAAAAAGAAAAGAAAACCAGGTGCTTGAGACAATAATAATGTGGAGGAATCTGAGATGAACTATGCTGATAACGAGAAGCTCTTATGTAAGGAACAAACCCGAAATTTGAAGCGTTTGTTTCTATCGCTTGCTGACTTTCAAGAAACAAAAGATTTTTTTAACTTGTTAATTTGAAAAGGTTTGAATTAGTGGAGGAATGAAAGGTTAAGTCGAATTTTTTACGAAGCCAAGGCAGCCTATACTAAAAATTCTATCCACATTTTATTTCAGCTACAAGAACATAATGTTATCAACTCATTTGTAAAGAACGTATTACGTACATCTTGCACGAGAAATCTCCTTTGGAATACAAAATAAAACAATCAGTTGACGAATAAAACGTGTTCTGGAGTAGATAGCTGCAGTATTTTATCAGCAGTACTTTTCTAAAACATTGAACTAAATTCGTCAAAGGATTAAATCAAATTAAATTTCAATGGAGCGCATGCTAAACACCCATCTTCCCCCTTTTCTGCATCCACCTACGTTTATCCTTTACAGACTTTAACTTTAAATTCCTTCAACGTTTTTGGCAAATTATTCATCATATCGCTTGGTAACTTATATCAGTCCATGACACCCTTACCTAAAAAAAAGAATCTTCCTACAACCTTGTGCCTGTGGTCATGGTCATCTTTTCCCTTCCATGCATTACTTTCAATCCTTACACCAATATCTTTCCATGCGAACACTAGAATTGTAGAATAAGACTTACCGGTTATCGTGTCAAAAACAAATGTTTAAGGAAATTGGGTCCGTTTATGTTATTTTAACATTGTTGTTTTGGGAGTTCATTTATCGGTTGTTGTTTATCATTTGATATTGCAATACTGTACTTACGGGTATACCTAGCTGTTTGCAATTACTTGTGTTCTACAGATAATGAAGAAAAAAACTGGAGAAAAAACGAATACTATTGACATGTTTATCTGTTTAAGAGTGATGAAGGTATAATAGAGGAGTTTCTGTGTACGAGGAAAAGGAAAATGACAAAATCATCGCAGCAAATGATTTCTCTTTTTCAAGACGGGATATTTCGACCTGAGTAATCCTGCACACAGGAATAACACCGCTCTTTTATGGGGACAGTTTTGTCGATTTAATCCACGGTGAATATGTTATCCCTCGCATTCGGGAGGACGCGGGTTCGAATCCCCATCCGGGCATCCAGGTTTGTGTTTTCCATGGTTTCCCCAAATCGCTACAGGAGAATGCCGGGATGCTTCCTCCAAAAGGTCATGGCCGAATTCCTTCCCGTTCCTTACCCCAATCTCATCCCGCCTCTAATTACCTCACTGTCGACGAGCCGTAAAGCCCAAGCAAAAAAAGAGAATATGTTATCAACACGAGATTTTAAAGTGTAATAACCCAACCACTATACTCCATTTATATTTTTGAAAATTGTAAAGCTTCCAGGGTAACAATAATAAATAGAAAAATAAGTTATATTAGTCTTCCTTAGTCGAAAATGTATCGATTGTAGTTAGGTTGTATGGAGAGAGGAATAGTGACAGACATAAACCTTGATGTTGACTGAACAGCTTAGCAATATGTGAAGATGATAATCAGTAACTAATTTCGGATGGTAATAAGGCTCATTTCTTTCCACATTAAAGAAGAGAAATATTTCTTTACTTCATTTGAACTTCAACAGAAGTGTGCTACCGACACGAAGTGAATCGTTAAGTAACAAAATAGAAAGTGTTTTTCTTCGTTAAACCGTAGCTTAGAATTTACACATCGAATATATTGTAATTACAGCGTTTCGATCAGCAGACATAAAAATCATGTGAGTAATAGATTCTTAAGAAATGACCCAACGTCGATCCTTTGACAAACTGTCTGAACATGGATTCAGAACCAAATAAAGTAAAATACATTTATGAGCATAACAACAAGAATTATTTGATGAAAAAAAACAATTAATTAGGGCAGAGATAAGGCACTTTCATAGTCCTAACTTGCACAATTATTAATTGAAAAACTAATTAACACAGCGAGCTAGTTATTAACGGAAATCGCCAGTTATTAACATTTATAGCAATAAGAAATCTATTGTTATCATTGTAATTATAAAATTAGTGTACATATAGTTTAGTGGAAGAGCGAGAAAATGTGTGAAGGAAGTTTAGAGTTGGACTTTTTATAGGCCACCCTTAGGAGTCATTCACTCCGAGGCAGCCCAGTAAGCGAATATAGTTTATTATTTTCTTCAAGTATTACACATCTTCGGCTTTAAGGTCATTAAAGAAGGAAAGGAGATGAGCTAACGAACGGGAAGCAATTTTGCCATAGCCCTTTGAAGGAACCATGCCGTCATTCGACTTAAGTGATTTCTGAAGCTCGTGGGAAACCTAATTCTGGATGGCCAGATGCGGTTTTGAACCAGCGTCCTCCTGAATGCCAAGCCCGATGGCTACCGCTCACTAACATGCTTGATTGTAAACTAAAACGCTAGCCAATAGAGAGCAAGTTTAAACATCACCACTCTAGAAGCTACAGTTAATATCATAGGGCAATGGTGTTAAAATGCTGGAAGAAATTTCGTTTATATTTAATATGAGAAGCACCGCTTTTTCACCAACACCCATATACTGTAAATTCCAAGGATTCTGAATTGAAAATCTCCATGTTATTTTTTGTTGTTTGGACTCCAAATACACTCACAAAAATTTAATTAAAACACGCTACAGTGGTACTCGTTTGTATATTATTTCTGAGCAAACTATTGCGTTCTAAAACGACAACGTTGTTTAGTCGCTTTCGAGAACAACAGTTTAAATGGTCTGGAACGTCCGTTGCATTTGTCAGCAAGATCGTTTTATTTGTCGAAGCAGGGACGGGCAGCATGCGAAGGCCAACAGTTGGTCCCGGGGCTGATAGCTGGACGGATGGGGGTGGGGGGAGGGGGAGAAGCAGCAATACTGTCCCCCACGGGAAATTTGATGGCGAAGGCTTGGCTGCCCTGCAGCTGGGTGAACGGTCATCAAATGCGGAAGCGCAGATTCAGACAGGGACCGCTTCCTAACAAAGTGTCTATTGGCATAAAGCATCATGAACAGAAAGTCATGTTATTCCTCCTCAACAATACGACGCGAAATTAACTTGCGTCGAAATCACGTGTGAGGGTATATTTTTTCCGAAACGGTTCCGTTATGTTTTTGCAATACTTCACTTTTATCTACCAACTGCTTATCGCCTCCGTGACTAAGTTAAAGTCAACGCCATAATTGTCTGCCTAGTGCCTAGTATACTGAAAACTTCATTTTCCTTACAACTCTTTTCTGAAGCTATATCCTATTCAATAAAGAAGTTATGCACTACTGCTCAAAACGTTATTCACAGCCCTATCTCCTATTTTTGTTAGATTTTTCACATACCATTTAGTTCACTAATTATTTCCATAGCATTTTCTTTCTTATTTATCGGTACACTTGATGTACAAATATTTTAGATTTTTTTTTTTATTCCCTGTGCCTTCCGTAAGCGGTGTATTACAGAAACTGATCTAAAGTTGCTTCCTAGTCGTGGACTGATGTTTGGTGTCAAAGGAAGATCCCTTTGCTATTGACGATCTAATTTCGACATTATCAATGCTCTACCCATCAGCTGAAAATCTTCTTACTTTTTGTTGTTTAGCGAAAATTAAAAAAAAATCTTTACTTAGAATATAGCAAGTATCGTCTCATCAAAACCCGCATTGTGGATTGTAGGTTATCTACGTTCGTGTAAAAGTAACTTTTCTGAGTTCTATAACTGAAAATCGGTTTGTAAATCTTTGAAGTAATTTGTGTTTATTCTTTGGTGTAACATATCTATGATCTGTCGATTGAAGAATATAGGACTGAGTTATGTTTATATATATATATATATATATATATATATATATATATATATATATATATTTGCAGTTAATGGATCAAAGGAAAAGGTAGAAGGATAAAACAGTAAGAGAGCGATAAAGATATTATCTTTTTTAAAAGAAATACAAAAAGGAACTGTATGACTGGAATGTTCTGAACAATAAAAAAATACTAAGTAAGAAATATCACAACGGAAACTTAAGTGGGAAAAAGCGAAAATTATCGCACAATACGTCTAACAACAACTGCTTCAAAATTAATGACTAGAGTAACATACAGAAGAACAGGAGAGTAGTAGAGGAAAACCCTGGTACACCTAAACACAATTAAGGCTTAAGAATTAATTTTGTAGGGGTGGATCATTTTATTGCATTTGCGGATCTAGGAAAAGCTTTTGCTAATGTTAGATGAGAAAAGATATTCGAAATTTTAAAGAAATCAGGTTTAAAACATCGAGGTAGAAGAATAATTTGTAATCTTGAAAATACTCTCAATAAATACTGATGTCTTTAAATTGACATAATTCTGCTAAAATGAGTAGGCTTCAGTAACAAAACAGATATCTGTAGTCATTAAAAAATTATCTAATCCAATTAATTTTTACAGTTTACATGTTGCATGTGGTAGTTAATACGCTGTTCAGGCGAAACAAATTCAAGTATGCATATGGTCTACGTATGTGGCAAATTATACTGCTGCCTTGTTAGTCCATGTAGAGCCGGAGTTAGGTCGAAGTCTGCTAATTGGGGTGCTGCATCCAAGTGGCGGATCAGAATTTAGGATTGCCGACAATTAGAACAGCGTGGCGAGTTGTCAGGAGATGAAAAGGCTTTTTGACAGTTCAGTGCGACCCGTGTATTGCTGCCACAGTGTATCCAGCAACCTGGTTGTCTAGTCAAAGTAATACAAAAACAAAGTTCCATCACCGCTTGCAGACCTGCCATCCTTACTACAGTTTATTGACAGTAAACTACAACAAGAAAGTGCTTATCTAAAAATCTTAAAATATGTCACTACAACACATTAGTCTAACATTAAAAGTCGTCTGGGTCGGGAAATTGGCACAGAATGTTCTCAAACTGGTAGGAAGCAATTAGAGAAAATACAAAAATGTGAAATAAGGCAATTTAGAATTGTTTGAGATTCGGTTAACGATGGTAGACGATCAGTTGTTTGATCGTAGCTTCCGATTATTTGGCTTCCTAATAAAATTTGAAAATTATAATTTTTTTAATGTAGTTTTACAAGGTGGAAGTAAAAGCATAATCTTCATATTACTTTTTAATGTTAGCAGAACTACAATCAACATTTTCAATATCTAATAACTATAGGAACAGAAATCTTTTATTCAGCTTGGATTTAACAGGTTGGAAATATTTTCATTACATGTGCTATTATAATTTTTTTAAATTAAAAAACATTAGAATTAGTAGTAACAGCAAAGGTCTAATGTAGCCTTAATAGTTGAACGAAAAAAGTGGGTTAGTTAGTAATTGGACATAATACGGTAAGTGATCACGTCTTTCTTTAGCGAAATGACCTATAAACAACAAATATCGTTAGTAAATTGACATTTTATTTAGGTACACATGAAGAAAACACTGTACGATACCTAACTGCAACTACACGTTTTTCAGAGGAGTGTTACAGAAGATAAAAAGTTAAGACTGACTGTTCGATGGTGGTACCATTGTTTTCCGCTAGGCAGTCATGTACATTAGAGGCAGTTCCGTTGCCATAGTTCCCTCACTTGCAGCGCTCGCTACAGCCTGAGTCAATTTCGTGGTCCTCGTGGCTTTCTCTCACAAGATTTACTTGCTCAATCGGTAGGTCCCACACCTCTCCTCATTTCTACTTTCGTTCTGCTACTTTTGGTTTCTCTTTTTACCTTTTACTTCGACACTTTAAAATCCAAAGTTTAGAAATTTACTTCTATCGATTTTGAAATGGCCTATAACTGTCGGCCCTTAGTGCATTTTAGAAGAAATTATATTATTTTGCCTCAAGTCACACGACAGACGACCGGCGTCAGTTCTCTAAAACCCATCGGGGTGTACTGAATCCACGGTCATTAAAACCTTAGTGCACTTCAGGGGGAGACATTGCAGATCCGGGAAAACTTTGATGATGATGCAAAGTCGCCGTCTGAGATGCAAGTGCTAAGATTGGTGAAGAATATTTTTGTATTTATTCTTATGGCTTTGTACCTCGTCGACGTCGAGAAAATTAGAGGGAGAAAAGGACTGGGAGCAAGGAACGGAAAGGAATTCGGCCATGGCCGTTTGATGCATTCGCCTCAAGTGATTTGGGGAATTCATGGAAAACTCAAATCTGTATTGCCGGAGGGGGATCGGAACTTGCGTCCTCCTGAATGCGAGGCCAGAGCGTTACCGCTCACCGACCATGCTCAGTGGGATTAAAGGGAAGTTAGAAAAGGCTAAATAAGGTTTTTTGTGATTTGTGTTTTGTTATTTGTGATTTGTTTTGCTACATAACAATTAATGACGACGATCTGCTTCCATATTCTTACCATGTAATTTGATATTTTCACTTCAAAAGTGTAGTAATCTTCCGTAATTTATTTTTATAGAATGATCTTAAACTGTCCGCGATAGTGTATTTCATTCGAAATTGTAATATTTTGCTTCAAATCATGAATCTCTGTTTCACCACGCGACCATTCGCGGGGAGGCAGTTCAAATGCTGGATATTATACTTGACCCTTTCAAGCTTTCTCTGTAGAACGCCGTTCACCCTGTTGTCCTCCATTCAACAGTCTTTGATTCGAGTCGTTTCAGATTTGACAGTTTTCATGTCGCTCTTAACTCTGGAATGCTTCCCAGTACCGAACATAACCGAGTATAGTCACGTGAAAAAAAAATAAACATTTTCGCACAAATACTAACTGCTTCTCGTCATGCTATGGTTGTAGAGATATTTCTGTGGCACTTCATTCAAAACAATAAACACTTCTCTCATGTTTTAGTTTTTTAACTATGTTTTAACTATGGCTTGAGTTTCTCAATTGTATGAAGAATTAGTCATGATGTAAAAACATATAAGTTCTTTTTAGATGAAAAATTTTGTTTTTGTTTCCGTATGACTAGTGTTGCCCAAATGCAAGAACAAGACCAGACTTGGCCGGTCTTGGTCTTGCATCAATACACCTGGTCTTGGTCTTGGTCTTGCAAAAATGCAAGACCAAGACCGATTTTGGGCAACACTAGTGTTGCCCAAATGCAAGAACAAGACCAGACTTGGCCGGTCTTGGTCTTGCATCAATACACCTGGTCTTGGTCTTGGTCTTGCAAAATTGCAAGACCAAGACCGATTTTGGGCAACACTAGTAATGACTAAGAAATCTATATAATACCAGATATACTTATTGCAATTTCTCAGAAAATCCCTTAATGTTTGGAATATATGAGAATGTCATTAATATTTTACGTAATAGTCTGCGTTCGAAGAATACGTTGCAGATATAAGGGCGGAATATCGGTGACGTAAATAATGTGTTCAGAGGCCATGATTGTGTAAAAATCTACGAACTAGTGGCTCTTTCTTAGTTATGACACGCAGGTTTCTATTGTGTTTTTTTTTTTTTTTTTTTTTTTTTTTTTTTTTTTTGTACATTTTATCAATATTACTGCGACAACAGGCATCTAGTGTTTCCAATTGAGAAAGAAGCAGTCGTTAAGCAAATGTCCATGAAGTCACTCCTGGGATTTCTTCCATCCACATATCAGCCCTTGAACATTACAACAACAAAATTGAATTTTAACCTCAATAAAACTTGGGTAGAATATAATATTAAAAAACTTGACGATTAGGAGAAATGCTTCATCGGTGCAATACGCAGGGAAAACGAAGCAATAATAATCGACACGGAATAAGTTCAGAGGACTGTATAATGAAAACACTAGAAAAAATGCAAAATACAGGTAATTAAATAACCCAGATTTTTAATTTTCCGTTACAAAGTGACTTTTGAAGCAGCTGTGCTATATTTTCGTACTATAAAAGTGTGTTGGTAAGGGGGCTCGTATAGAAGAGAATGTCAGTTGTGCCGGAGATGTTGCTGCCTCATGGTTATTAAGACGCGCGCCGAGTAGAGTAGCGATAAATATTAACTCTGGCCAGAGAGCCCGACACATTGCAGCGCCGACTCGTGTCGTGTGCCATAATGGCCGCCGCTTTCGTGAAACTCCACACTCGTCTTTCCTCATCAGGAGTGAGACGTGGCGCATTAGCGTTCTTCTAGATACTCGCCAAATGAGAGTGAAAACGCTAAGTACTGTCTTACCCTTACCCCGATGAAATGAACGTAAGTTAACTCTTCACGACCCCTTTTGCATTTTAAGAAGGAGGAAGTTCAACAAAGATACTCCTTCACAGAAGTTTTCGGCCGAGAGTTTGCTTCTTCCAGTTGTTTGGGGACTGGGGAAAACAGAACATCTGTCACTGCCGTTTTGGAGTTAATTGGTCTCATTTTACCCCAATATGTAGAGTAATTACGAGAATCTAGACACATTTAGTGCAAGAACGATATGATATTCTGCTCCAAAGGAATTCCTGTTTAATCGTCCCCATGTTGAAATAAGTTTACTTACATAGTTAAAACAAAATTTTGACATGTTTTATTAAAAAATTAAGTAATGCGGTGTTATTTGATTTCCTTACTAAACTATATTTTCACTGCTGAAAAAAAAGTAGGCAGATGGTTTTGATATTGTTAGATTCTGCTTTAGACATAAATTGTCATATAGAGTTAAGAGTAACGAAATTTCGTTTGAATACAGAAAATTCGTAAGCCGCAACATACGATTTATTTATTTATTTCGTATGGCAGAAGAAATACAAAAACAGTAACTACATTAACTTACAATAAATATAACTAATACTACAGACTGATGTCTAACGATTGCAGCCATTCAATTGCTTCTGTTGTTGCTTCTTGAATCTGATTCATTGTACCACTGAATCTCCTGAGAGGGCATTCCATGGCGATGTGGTGAATGGTTTGCTCATAGTTTCCGCAGTCACAAGAAGGATTCTCTATCATTCCCCACTTGTACATTCAGTAGTTGCATCTACCGTGGCCTGTTCTCACACGGTTCAGTGCCATCCAGGTTTTCCTAGGAAGGTTGAATCTAGGAGGCTGTCGTGTAAGGTCTGGGATTAGCGCCTGTTTATCGGGGTTGGAATTTGTCCACTCAGCGCACCATGCTTCACCTATGCTGAAATTATTTTGGACCACTCTTGACCAAACTTCCATGTTGAATATCTAGATTTTAGTCTATTTGGAGCTTTGTGTGTGCAGTCCTGATGAATTGGAAGTTGTGGATATCTTAAGCATTTCTGCCATTCCTTTATTAATGCCGCTTGTCTTCGGAGACTTGGTGGGACGATGTTAGAGATTACAGGCAGCCATTTATTAACTCTGTGTATAATTTAAGCAAAAGATTCGCTGGGAAATAGTGACTGATATTATGATTCATATTTGTTGAACGAAGACTTCAATACTAGAATATTAGAAGTTGTTTTAGTAATATCTGTTTCGTTATCTGTAAGTTTCGCTGCCTCCCCATTTACGACTGAAATAGTATGTGAGACTAACAACCGAACAACAATACATTTCAATACGAAAACTTTGAATCCGTTGGCTGTCGTAAATTCCTTGTTCGAGTGGCACTAATCGTGGTTTTTCTGTTTTACATTATTTTCATGTTTGTATCTTTCAATAGATGCGCAGTTCCTTTATTTTTACCTAGGTTTTTACATTTTTATATACGTCTAACCCAGAATGTTTTCCATACAAGTATGCTTCACTGGACCCGTGTGTGTTTTTATTTATTTATTATTATTCTTATCTAAGGTTTCTTGTCAGTTTCTGTTGCGCAGTCTGGTTTCTATTACCGTTTACTATATTTCTAGTTTTGCGTCAGAAACTTGTGTATGTTTTTTTACTATTCCGGTTTATTAATGCGCCAGAAACTTGTGTATTTTTTATAACTTCGGTTAATATTATTATTTTTTGTTTCTCTTGTTTTGAACAACATGCGTTCAACTTTCTCAAATAATTGCCCAGGTTTAGGATACCTGAATCTTTTATTTTCTATGTTTGGACTGATTTTATATTCTTGTTTTAAAGATCTTAGTTTATGTGTATCCTCGTCCTTTATCTTTGGCAATAACAGCATGTTTACTGGTGAAACTTGAATCTTGTAATGGACGATACGCCGATGTACTGTAAATAACCACGCAGCCAATTAGGTCTTCCTTATGCTTAGGGCCATTTACAGGAATATTTTGGACACTGAATGGTGCTAAATAACATTGAATAGATATATGTTTGGTTACTAGAATAGTTACGCAGAACAAAAATAAAAAACGTTAAATTATTTTTGAATGAAAATTTAAACCATTGGATTAGAATAGTGATAGTGATTAATGTTTATGAAACTTTAGTGAATAGTAGTTGAAAAAGTTTATAAAACAAATAACCTAACAATAAAGCTTTCCAATTCTAAAATGCAGAATAATTATGCTTAAACATATTCAATGTTAAACACTGAAATTCAGACTGTATGTGGTGAAATCTGACATACACGCATTCAAATGTAAACGTTAATAAGTCCTCAGGTAATACTGCACGCTTCTGTCGAAGTTCCTTTCACAACTATTCGAGGTATTGACGCAGCCAGGAGCTTGGGGAACGGGTCTATTTGTATGACGACATAAGTGGTACTCTCTTAATCTTCCTATTCACGTTTGTCGAATAAAACCGACCGCACCGGCATTCAACAATTTAATGGTTCACATTACCCATGTTCTTCAGTCTAATATACGTCCTTACAAATGAGCGAAACTGTTAATTCCCAAACAAAAGATAGTGAACAAAAACCCACTTACATTCTGAAATAAATTTAAGCTGTAACTAAAATAAATCCCGACGACCTTCAGTGTAGGCCAAACATGCTATACACTTGTGGACAGCTAATATTTTCCGTATGCAAACGCTGTAAATTGAACGATTATCATCAAATTTTCCGAGAGTTTTTTTGTTGTTAATTTAACATCTTATTGAAGCCCACAAGTAATCTATAACCTGCTATATTATTGTAACGTAATCTCTAAAATTAATAAACATATGGAACACCCACATACGTTTCACGTTTGCTGTTACAAACGCTATCTAGAACCTAACCCGTCGAGAGAAGAGGGAAAGCAGAAACATGTTATCATGGCATCCTTTACTTTGTGTACCACTTTACTGTGATCCAAATATATTTGTAAGAATTTTGTATAAATTCCATCTGAAACTGTACCAAGTTGTCAGTTGTCCAATTCAGGCCACTGTACTAGTGTTTAGTAAGAACTGCATCCACCGATCACAGGACTACGGAAACTATTTACAGTTATTCAAGTGAACAAATGGTATTATCAGCATCAGCAATCACACAGCAATTGAAAACATAGACGTGTGATAAGTTATAAAAATAATTTTTTGAAAATCAAATAAGGTGAGTGAACAGGTCTTCGAACCGTAGCCGTATTTTATTCTTAAGGTGGATAATTTATAGCTTCTAACTGGAACAATAATATATGTTTTATATGTAGTTTATGAATGTCCAGAATACTTTTTAAATAGAACGTTAATTTGATAAGGGCAAACAAAAGGTTATCACTGAAATGCGCTAAAGTAATAAGTCGACGCAATGGACTAGCAGGTTCAGATCTGAAGTGAAAAAGGGTAGATTATGGCTCCATTGCTTCAAAACCTTTCAGAAAGTACTTACTGAAGAAAAAGTGTTTATTTCCAATAAAGGACACATTTTATGATACATCTTTCTCGAACCAAAATTTTAAATAATTCCTAAATATAATTTTTTTTATAAATAAACAGTGAAGAGCAGGAATAGTTTAACTGTATTTGAAACGGAATTCAGTTTCAGGCGCTGATAACGAACTAGAACGCGCCGAGTTTACGGGCAGGCATAAACGCCGCCCTTACTGATTAGGTACCGTCGGAAACGAGCATCAAAGTTTTGATTGAAACAGCATGAAAATTGGTCCCGTTATTAAACCTTACCAAACTACTGCATGAATATTCATTGCACGGACGCACATTTAGCGAACTCCTGCAGCTGATGTGCTTGCACGAAAACTGTTACGGTCTTCAGCACACTACACAAGCTGAAGTGTTCTGTTATTTTAGGAATTCCTTGAGAACTTAGGGTAACTGCAGCGGAAGCATTTTAAATATTCACCCTCATCTGCAGCACGCAGAAGAAGAGTGTTCTTCAGAAAATGAAGCCAAGTCGGAAAATACCCGATGATCACCGTTCCACACTACTGAAACAGTTTAATGTTACCACAAAATAACCTAGTCATAGTTTCTGTCGTTTGATAATGCTTATGTGTTTTATCCAATAATACTGGCACCGATAATCCTGTAGCTAAAAATCATTATATAAAATAAATTGAGGGCCATAAGAACCCTAGTTCCACAAGTAAACCATGTGATTTTTTCCAGTAAGATACTGATTATTATTGAGTAATGACTGAAACGTACACTTATTTCGCTTACTAATAACAAAAGTTGTAATAAGAAGCAATTATAAGGAGGAAAGTACAAAATAACTCTGATAATGAACTAAAACTTTAAGTAAGCTTATGGTAAACATAAAGGTGCAGTTCCTTACAACAAAAAGGCTCTCACTGCTACCTTTTACAACCAACTATCTCCTGAGAGGCTTCAGAAATAACTAGAACGTAAATAGGCTCTGCGTTACATGCGTTAACAGAAGGTGAATCCATCATGATAAGTTCCACAGTCACATAAATCGAATGCGGCTTAGAGAAAGTCCTCATTACGACTGCTTAGAGTTAAAACAAATTCATTTTTACTATCAAAATACTTGGTATACCTTTTCCAAAGAAAACGTGACTATTTTGCTATCGTCTAGCTAAAAAAACATTTACAGGACCTTAATGACATAGTTTCCTTGTACATATTGTAAAACTGATCCCTCCAAGTAGCTTGAAACCATCTCTTTTAATGCATGTGCATTCTTTTGCATTGTGTAGAGTTTATTTTAGCGCACAATTGTATCTATCTGTACCGTACGTATATCCATTTCAATTGTACAGTGATTAATTTTAACCCATGACTTATTTAAGTCAGTCCATAAGTATTTTACTCGTGAAATTATTATGCATATTGTTGCACACATAATCAGCCGAAAATGCTATTGTACACACAAATGGAAACTTTTGTTGAAGGCTGACTGTCTGGCCGATAAGGTTAAAAGTAATTAAAATAAAGAATGATCAAAATTTAACTTATTTTTAAAGTAAAATATAAACAGGTAAGTTTGAAATTCGACTACACAGAATAATTTATTGAGATAATATATTGCTATTTACAATCTTTATTAGTATTCCTCAAAACTAGAAAGCACATTTTACTGACAGATTGAATTTTTAGGAAGTTGATTAGTAAAATTACCTTCAATAAAATATCGTAATTAATAAATGAGAACGAAATTTCACAAACGATACAGCAATCAGATCAAAATATTACAAATGATACAGTTTGATACTCTACAGTCTAGGGACTAACCGACAAATGAACATAACGTCAGAAAATAAGAGGTAAAATTCATATTCGTTTAATTCTCAATGCGTGGCATGAATGAAATTCTTGGAAAGGAATTTCGATAAAATGTTAATGTAATAATGACGAATTTCATGCTGTATATCGGGAGTAGTATGAATAGGAATAAAATGCGTGTTAGAGAGAAATAGATCTAGCCTAAAAGAAGAAAAAAGAATCTTGTTATTTAGGAAGTAAAATTGTAAGAAGTGGGCAAGACACAAATACCATACATCATATTACAGATATCGTATTATACAGACATCATATTATTAAAAGCAATAGATGAACCTTTTTGGAAGTTAGAAACTGCTTACTACCCAACATTGGTAAAAGGGTTCAGAAATTACTGTTGGAATGTTTTTGAAGTAAATACAACATATGACAGATGCTAAATTTGCTCTTTCTTAATACCGGAAAGGAGAAATAGGACTCATTTTAAGTGGAAAATGAAGTAGATACATAAAATATTAAAAGACCATATTTTGAAAAATAAAAAAGGAAGAAAATTTAATACGTTGGGTACTTTTTAAGATACTCTAAGCTGTATAAACATATATCAGTATCGAAAGCAACAGAGAGAAAGAATTGGAGAGGAGATCAAAGGTACGTTAGATATAATTAATGACGTGTGTTGAAACGGATATGTGGATATAAAATTGCAGGTTGTTTTATTTGAGTTTACAGGCCAATGAGTGAACTAAAAATAAATAAATCCGATTTCCCATACTATTCACATGCAACTGTAGAAATAAATGTGTAATTATTAATTTGAAGTAGCGTACTGCAAGAATTGGTATAATGCGAAGCCAATAACAAGTAGATTCTAACACAATAGAAGGCTACTGTACTTTCGTCTCGCTGCGGTTCCTCCGCGCCACGTCTGTATGACTCGCGGATGCGGAGCGAGGTGTCGGCGGGCAGTAAAGTCCGCTGTGCAGTCGTCGGCAGTCGGTTCCGGCTTGTTGAACCACCCGCGACAACTCGTTAAAGCGCCACCAAAGTGGTCGTTGCACGTTTGAATAACCCACCGGCAGCTCTTTACGCCCACAATAAAACGGCGGTTTGTGACGGCGGCCTCTCCACAGCAAATGGAACGCTACCGAGCAGTTTCCTTCACGTCACAGATTTCATTACCTGCTTTATTCTCTAAGATCAGTTACCTAATTGCTTGACGTTTAGCACTAAACACCACCTAACCCTTCGGTATATCTGTGGGCCTGAAGACCGAAATTTTACTTCTGATACACTCCAACATCGGTTGATTGGTAATTTTGAGTACGAAATTAACGCTGCTAAACGTTATTTCTGACTTAACCTACATATGAAAGTACGCTGTTATTTGCTACTAAGTTCATTGTGAAATCTGACAGCAAACAATGATGACCTAAATATAAATAATAGCTAAGCAATGTTTTTAAAGGTAACATAACAAAAATTTCAGTGGAGTATTGGCATATTTACTACAACACAGTAGTTAATTTCGTACCTTCTGCGATTAGTTGAAATTCTGCATCAAAACGACAGATGCGATTAATTAGTTATTAATGTATCTCAAACAGGCTGTCTTTGTTAAAATCAAAGCTTTGCTAGTACCGGGGGATGTGGCAAAGATTTCGCCTTATAATGATGACAAATTTAAAATGAGAAATCCCTGTAATTAAAATATAGCGTTGTATGAAAATTCCCAGCCACCATATTCCCTAATGCTTTTAATTGCAATAACCATGAAATTAAAGCAGTTAGTACTGCATGTAACAGTATAATGACGTAGAAGCTACTAAATCAGAAAGTTTTACAAGATAGCTTTCACTAAGCTCGGTAATAAATTACGAATTCCACTTGCTGTGTTGCTACAAACCTATCTGATTTTTTTTTTTTTTGGCATTACAGCTCCTCGACGATGACGACATTAGAGAATGCGTTTTGAAGGAACCATCCCGGCATTCGCCTGGAGTGATTTGGGGATACAAACCCAATCTGGATGGCAGGATGGGAATTCAAACTCACGTCATCCCGGAATGCGAGGGCAGAGTGTAATTAGAATGCCAGTTACATAGACACGTTAACAGCAGATGCTAAGACAATAACTGATGTTCCAGGGAAAGATGGTCTTAATTTAATGTAAAAACTAAATCAGTCGAAAATAAATAATTGTAAATTTCATTAGGAAATTACTTCAAATATTCTCATAATTGTAGGAGATATTGTGCTATTAAAAATCAGTCACGCAAGGAACAAAGACACAAAAACATATTATTTCTAAGCTTGGGGAAAACTGTACGAATTGAATAGATAAAAAACGTATATATTCTCGTGTTTGAAATACAGTAATTTATGTATTGTATCAAATGTGTGAAAAATTTAAAAAAATTTTTTCCCAGCATTATGTTGAATTGGTGCTTTCCTTAATCCTTTTACATTTAGCGGTGCAAGTATATGAGTCATCTTGCTTAAATATGTTCCGGTAAGCAAAAAATGAATTTACAGTTAAGGAACACATAGATTCTACATCTTGTTACATCGGATGCGATTCAGTCTTACCTTTTACGTAATAAGAGTTTTCAACTAGAGATTTTCAACTGACAGTATTAACGAGGCTGATTGAAATTACTTAAGAATATATTTCATTGAATATTTTACTGACCTAAAGTTAGCAAAAATACTTACTGGTTATACCTGATACTAAAGAATGCCGATTATCTATTCACACACAGTTTTGTTAAAAAGAAAACAAATACTTTAAAAGTGACGCCAATGTTTATGCAGGACATACCTTGCATTCGAGTAACGTTTTCTGTTGATAATATTTGGCACATAGGATTGGACTCATTGTCAACATATTTTGTAACCATTGGATCATTTTAATTTATATCATTATCATATCAACAATATTTAGTAACAGTCTCCCTGGTGCTAGGCACACCTCATATATTCTTTCACTTAAGATCAAATTTGGCTTGCGAAAAGTTTTAAATATTTATGACTATACTAACATTCAGTCCATATTCATTTATAATGGATTGTTGAAACGCACATTGAGTTTTACATGTTGACAAAAAGTAATTACAAACTGCAAGTATTCTTGATTCATTGATGAAGTTTACATTCAGTGTTGATACCATCTGCAAAATGACCATTAATAACTTCGTCGCTTTGAAATATGGGCATATGTATATGAAATTGCCGTTACATTTAGTCCAAAACATTTGGAAGTGGCAATTATTGACAACTTTATAGTCCATCCCACCTGTATTTATATATCGAGATATGAGTTCATATGGCCTATTTTCAAAGTTATAGTTCTTTTGTTAACTTACTGTCTAAGAAGAAACTAAACTAGAAGATTCTAAAAATTACAAATGCTCTCAGACAGCCAAAACTATTTATAACACGAAATTAAATTCAAATTTTACTAGCAGTAAAATATGTTTAGGTATTTGGTGCAGTGATTCGTCCGCAGACCAGCTACTTGTTCTATTTACAATTTTTTTCTTCATGAAGATAGAAAAATGGAAGACTTATATTTAAGTTTTTAACAGATTTTGATTTTTGTACGAAATAAAACATTATATGCAAGATTTTGAGTTATATGTAGGTGGTCCATGTCCCGTTCGTATGAATACATACTGAATGCATCTTGCCGTGTAACAAAATTTTTGTTTCATCGTATATTTGATGCATCCATTATTTCAAACAAAAACGCACTAGTCATTATTATGCTCTACCATTATGAAGTGTCTAGAAGAAAACGAGTTACTTATACCATATCAACACGCATTTCGGAAGAATAGATTGCGGGACATGCAAATGGCTCTATTTTCCCATGATATAATGAGTGTTATCGACGCGGGTACACAAGTTGATGCAATTTTCTTGGATTTTCAGAATGTTTTTGACTCTGTATCACACAACCGACTTTTAGCGAAGATTCGAGCATACGATATATCGGATCAGACTTGCGAATGGATAAGTGATTTTATAACTGGTCGGTCACAGTATGTCGTTGTTAGAAGAGGAACCCTCTTCTAAACTAGATGTTACTTCAGGCATTCCTCATGGAAATGTAGAAGGACCACTTCTTTTCCTAATTTAATAAATGACCTCGGTGACAACGTTAATTACAGGATGCGATTGTTTGCTGATGATGAAATTATCTATAAGGAAATAAGATGCTCTGACGATTGCTTAGAAGTTCAGCGCGAGCTGTATGTTATTTCGGAATGGTGTCATAAATGGCAGCTTAACTGCAAAAAGTGCAAGGCAATGAAAATAAGTAACAAAAAGACTCCGCTTGTTCACGAGCACAAAGTTAACAATTCATTTGTTGACACGGTTTATTCCCTGACGTAATAGTACAGAGCAGAATGAAATTGGAACTGCACATAATTTCAGTCGTCGGAGAAGCTTATTCTAGATTACGATTCATGTAACGTATTTTGAGAAGTTGTAATGCTCATACAAAGGAAATAGCGTACAAACACCAGTGCGTCCGCATTTTTATTACTGTTGTAGAGTTTGTGATCCGCATCGCAAAGGATTGATTGACACGTTAGAGAAAGTACAGAAGAGAGCCGCTCGATTCGTGACTGCTAGTAACAGTCCTTACGAAAGTGTCACAGAACTGATACATAGAATGGGATTCTTTGGCAGACAGACGACGTCGCGATGAAATAATTTTTCCGCCAACCTATTTAGGTCGCAATGACAGGAGGGATAAGATTAGAGAAGTAAGATGCCGTAATGATGCTTTTGGTATTCTGTCTTTCCTCTTTCTGTTCGGGATTTTAATGCATAGAATTAGGATTGGTGCTTAGCACCCTCTGACAACCACAACACTTGTGAATTGCTGAGTATAGATGTAGATGTAGTTACTAAAATTATATCTGACAGCATTATTTTTATTCTTGAGTAGAAATGCATTTTTAATGCTTTTGATGCCACAGAAATCATCGTACAAGGAGTTCAGGTACACCCAGTGATAAATAATTCAGTTAACACCAATGGATACGGTTGTAAAACTCGCACGATCTTTCAATATTTTGTGGTTATTGCAATTCACCAAATAAAGATGAGGCATAGGAATAGGAATATCTGAATTCTTGTAATCAGTAGGTAATTACTCAAAATGTAATTTCAATCAATTTGTAAATTTTCAGAAACAAAAGAAACAAAAAAACTATCAAAAATGAAAAGATATGAGGCCTTAGTGATTAATCGGACGGGGCCACCTGCAAGTTAGGTGTCCGGTCTGGCAGCCGATTCTGCTGGCCAGCGGGCTTCGCGTTGGGTCGGCCAGGCGTGACGCCTGTGAACAAGGCAAACTGCTCAGTCTGGCGCCCACGCTCACTTGCTCGCTGCTTGCTTGCTTGCTAACAAAGTTAGGCAAAGTTGGGCGGTGGCGGCGGTGGGCTGTGGCTTCCAAGGAGGGACGGCTTGGCGCCGCGGCTGTAAGCGGCTGCAAGGCTAGATAGTACTCACTCTCCATAATTCGGTACCACGGGTCGGCTCCGCCTTAGATAATGCAAGTCGTTTCACCACAGGGTACAACACTCAGCCACCATTTACACTGCAGAAAATCATATCCACTATGAATATCAACAACCATGATGATAACTGTCATTGTTGGAATCAAGAAATATTAGAAATGAACCTACCGTTTCGAAGTTTGTGAATTCATGGATAAGAATATTTTTTTCCAATAAAAGTATGGATTTTACATAGGGAAATTATTTACTAAAGAAATAAGGATATTATTACTGAATTTTTGTCACATATACGAGGCGCGTCCAGAAAGTAAGTTCCGTTTGGTAATAAAATGAAATTGTACACAGATACAGAAGAAATTTTTATTGCACAAAAATCTACAACTCTTAAACTACTTTTCCACATAACTGCCGAAATTTTGCAGGCATTTGTCATAGCGTGGCACCAGGTTTTGTATACCTTCTTCATAGAAATCTGCCGCCTGTGTCTTCAACCAGTTGGAAACAGTTTCTTTCAGCTCGTCGTCATTGGTGAAGTGATGACCGCCAAGGAAAGACTTAAGATGTAAGAACAGATGAAAGTCGGTAGGAGCGAGGTCAGGGCTGTACGGCGGATGGTGAAACACGTCCCAGCCAAATCCCTGAACGAGGTTTTTCGTCACGTTTGCAGTGTGTGGTCGTGCATTGTCGTGAAGCAAAACAACACCTTTTGACAGCAGTCCCCGGCGCTTATTCTGAATTGCACGGTGCAATTTCCGAAGTGTCTCGCAATAAGCATCTGCTTTGATTGTTTGACCACGCCTTTCCAGTCCCAGAACACTGTGCACATCATTTTCCGAGGTGTCATGATTTGCTTCGGCTTAACCTTTGGTGGGGATGTAGTGTGCCTCCATTCCATTGATTGCCACTTACTCTCAGGGGTGTCGTAAGAAACCCACGTTTCATCTCCTGTGACTATCCGTCTCAGAAATTCTTCGCCGCTTTCAGCATAACGGGTCAAAAACTCAAGTGCACTACCCATCCGTTGTGTTTTGTGTTGCTCAGTGAGAATCTTTGGTACACAACGTGAGCAAAATTTACGGAATTTCAGTTTGTAAGTAACAATTTCATGCATCAGTGATCGTGAAATTTAGGGGAAGTCCATAGCGAGAGCACTAATTGTAAACCTACGGTTTTCCTGGATCTTGTCATCAATCGCGTGAACCAGTTCTTCTGTAACCAAAGGTGGACGTCCACTTCGTTCTTCATCGTGCACATCACTACGCCTGCCATTGAACTGTCGGACCCATCTTCTCACCATCGAATCACTCATCGCATTTGGTCCGTAAACATCGCAAATTTGCCGATAAATTTCACTTGGTTTTACTTTCCTCGCATTCAGAAACCGAATCACAGAGCTGATTTCACAGGCGGCGGGATTTTCAATCAATGCCGACATTTCAAACAAGCACAACAAAGCATACGTAACTGACAGCGATCTCCAAATGGCACACGTTCTTCCCATTGATACACATCGTCTACAGCGCATGTGCGGAACTGCAATCGCAGCGCTGCAGCCGAGATAAATTGAAACGGAACTTACTTTCTGGACGCGCCTCGTATTTATGAATCGATTGGTTGTTAGAAGATTCTGGACGTTTTGTTAAGCAACAACGAAAGGTATCAATAGTCAGAAGCCCGTGTATTCTCAGAATATTTTGCTGAATTCAAATGCTTGCTGTCATAACCATCTTTGTCAGTTACCAGTGACCGTATTTGTCTTCTGTCCTTCACCATTTGCCTTCCTCCATAGCCGTCCAAACCACTCTTCTCTCTTACACAGTTTCTTATTCTTCCTGGATCAGTCTCCTGCTAAATCTCGAGGCATTTTTCTTTCCATTTTCAGATTGAACGTTATCGCAGGATTAATTTCTTCACATGTCTTCCTTATGTACCCTAGCACTGTACTATCGATTATTCCATTCTATCCTGCACAGTTAACTTGTTTGCTACCCTCCACAGTCCCAATCTTGCAGCTCGTACAGTCTAGTTTCTACAATGATACTCCAACAAAATTTCATATCATTGGCCTGGATTCTGTTATAGTTCTTTGTTTTATCAGAAATGCTTCGTGACTTTACGTCGACATTGGGGCGCAGTAAGTCTTATAAATAAGTTCTTTGTATTTTTGTTGCTAACTTCATTCCCCACTCACACTTCTTGCTCAACGGCAGAATCCCGATGCTTTTCTGCGTCTTCCATTATATTCACAGTTTCTCGCAATGTCTTCTATTTCGCGTCAAAAAGTGCTAGGATTCTTCTACAACCTTCAGGTACCTCCATCAGTCATAAAGGCAACTGTAATGTTGTACAGAAATACTAACCGATATTTTAAAAACCCAAGTGCAGGTTTTAGCTAACTGATAGTTAATGAAATGTTTAGATAAATAATTATTTATTACTATGAAAGATTAATGATTTAAGCATTAGGATTCAACTCACTCTGTAAGTGGTACTGACGTTGTATCTAAAGTTGAATCTAAGCTTCTGAATTCTCTGTTAGAGAATGCAACAGACAATCATCCTTTAACTAAAAAACAATTTTTCGAATTAGTGACACGGATTTAAAAGTTAATTAATGTTTTCTTAGGTTGAACGATTGCTGGAAGTTATAAACCAAAAATAAAACCGTCGCCCGTTGATAAAATATAACCGAAAACGTTTTTCTTTATGTCTTTTAAATTATCTGGTAAGTACCGTCATTAGTTGTTTATGAATATTTATTGATGATACTGTAGTCCGTCGAGAAGTAGGGAGGTCAGATGACAGTTTTTACTTCTAATGAGACCTAGCAGCTCTAATTTTGATAAGTAGATATCGGGCTGTGCAATAAATACTTGGGTGACAATACAGAACAACAATAAGTAAGGTTTTGATGAGCATATAATGTGCTGCTATGAAGCAGTAGTACCAGAACTTGATTATTAAGATACAATGTATATTTGTTGCATGTTGCAGAGTTATTTCAGTGTAAAATTTGTTATATCGTTCGTAAAA
>JARYHS010009186.1:150109568-150161519 GCA_031002005.1 Vandiemenella viatica
TCCAGATGTCACAATTGTTTGAAATATTGTCCACACATTAAGACCCGATGACAATACTATAATTTCATAACTGTTTCATGTTATTCTCATTACTTTGACGGTAACAATAAGAAAATATTTGGGAATCTGCTTGAAGTAGATAATGCTCCTACAATGCTTATGTGTAGCAGGTCGCATAAGTTGTCTTTCCCAGGGGAAAAATCACCACTGAATATGTATAAAACAGTGAAATACTAATCGATTTTAAAAATTCAAATTTCTAACCTTTACACACACTCATATTGTATAAAACATTACATATTACGATTGAACCGTTGTAGTTAAGAAATTGACGGTTGTTTTGGTATTTTTAATCCGCTCTATTAATGTACTAACGTTTGTAGTAGTTTTCATAAAATTTTAACTTTGAAATGATCTTAATGTATTCCTAAGAAGAAAACTTATATATAGGTACCGACGTATTCACTCATTGCAATTTCTTAAATTAACTTCAACTTGAGTTTTTCATGTTTGTTGTTGTGGACTTCCAAGTCCAAGTAAATAATATTCTAGTTTTAAAAACTAAAAAAAAAAGAATGAAAAAAACAAAGCAAGAAATGAAACACATTTTTAGCATTTTGAACTAAAAATCTTAAAGTAAAATCCAGGTTTAAGGCACTAAAATAACACGTATTTCGCAGAAATATGAACTAAGAAAACATTGACCAAACAATCAACTTTAATGTAAAAAACCGTGGGGTGCTCCCTACTTGCCTTTTACTACGGCATAATCCTACGCTTTTCTTACGGTAAAGTTAATGACTTTATTCTTATCTTAATCTTATTCCACGATTGTTTAAATGAAGTTACTTCAGTATTTTTATCAAACACAACCTTAAATTTTATTTATTTAGCTGTAATTGTGCACTTTACTGACTTGAAAGCTCACCTATGAAGGTTCCTACTTGATTTAAAATATGTGCTGTCAACGTACTATTTCTAGCAAAAAAGACCATCCTTGATGCTGTACTTTAGCTGTCATTACAGTATAGATCATATACTAAACTGTACAACATATTCAGATTTCTCTTTGCACTTACGTGTGTATAGACGGTAGTGATTGAGTATGCGTGAATTCTCATTGCGAGTGACTACCTATTAACCTTAGTGCAAGCCGTCGGTACAGCTGCCTTATTAAGCCCTTGCAACACGGTCGCTGTGTAATGCAAATACGTTCCGCCGTGAACGGTGAGCGCTGTACTGTGTGCGTGTAAACAGACACAGAGGTGTTTGCCCTTCACCCCGAGTCGCTACTCGTAGATCCACAAGGGAACCAACTGCCTCCCATAGTATTTATTCCAGTCCTCACAACACCTTTTCATCCAACAGAACCGAAATCATTCTTTAAGCATTCTTCAGGCCATTCTCCAGAACCTATTTCTGAATCTTCGTTTTAATTATTTTTTATTCTCAATAAACTAAAGAAAAACTTTTTCTTCAAGAACTTAAGAGCCAGATTTCACACAGATATAATGGTTTACTTAAAGTAAATGTTGTTTCTTTACGATCATGGCTGTAAAAAACTCGAAAATCTGGCATGATAGTTTTTTTATGTTTTCTCTTAACTATGATGAAATTCTTTCTTAGTATCTGTTTTAAACAGCGAAACTTTCCAAAAGTGCAACTCAACTTTGGTCGCAACAATTTTTAGTGATAGCGAGCTTTATAAAGCCAACGACAGAGGTTTCTGCCCTGATGAGAGAAATGTCAGCCATTTTAACATCGTTCCAAAATTTGACCACAGCTGTACTAGCTCCATTGCTCTTCAATTTGTACACCAGCGACATGCCAGAAACAACCGGCAAAAAATTCTGTTATGCTGATGACTTAGCTATCGCCGTCCAAACTGCCACATTAGAGGAAGGTGAGAGCATTCTCTCTAACGACTTAGAAACCTTGAATGCATTTTATAGGAAGTGGAGACTTGTCCAAACCAAATGAAAACGGAAGTATGCGCATTCCACTTGAGCAATAGAATAGCACATCAGCAGCTCAAAGTGAACTTCTGCCACCAGAAGGTGAAACATAATTTCTATCCTAAGTATCTTGGTATCACCTTAGACCGCTCCTTAACATTCAAAAAACACCTCGAAAACACAAGTCAGAAACTGAAAACAAGAAACAATATCATGAAGAAGCTAGCTGGTACTTCATGGGGAGCTGATGCGTACACACTACGAACAACCACACTCACCATGGTTTACCCTGTTGCTGAGTACTGTGCTCCAGTGTGGCAACGTAGTAATCATACTATAAAAATCGACGTCCACCTGAATGAGTGTATGAGAGTAATAACTGGCACACTAAAATCCACTCCAGTCCCCTGGTTACACCTATATCAGCAAAATACCACCTCCAGAGATAAGACGCCAAGAAGCAACGGTACGTGAGTGGATAAAACTACACCATCCTTATCATCCACAGGATCTCCCAGTCCACGAGGTTCTAGATGACTTACCCCACACTCGTCTTAAATCCGGTATGGCAAGATGTATTTGACTTTGATGTCATCGAAAAATGGCGACAAAGCTGGAACTCCGCATCTGTAAAACATCCAGATATTAAAGATCCCACAACTGGACTTCCAGAATTCCATCTAAATAGAGACCAGTGGGTTAAACTAAATCGCCTAAGAACAGGCCATGCGAAATGCAGCGCCATGTTGTTTTTATAACTGGGGTCTTCAGGATTCTCCTGCATGTGACTGCGGAGCTCATTCCTAGAGTTTGGAGCATATTATCAGGGAATGCCCTCTAAGGAAGTATGATGGACCATTTGAAGATGTTTTTGGAGCTACAAGTTCCTTCATAGAATGGCTGGAAGAACTGGACATCAACTTATGAACGCTACCAACTTTCTTGTCACTGTATATATTTATATGTATTGTATTAGTTGCTTAGCTATTCGACAAATAAAATAAATAATCACAGTTTTTAATCCCACCTTATCAAACTTGGAGTTAAATCGGAAACAATGTTTGGAATTCAGTCAATAATATTCCTTCTTTGCATGTGTAAAAATCTGTAGCATAATAAAAAGTGTTTTTTATTCATATCACCTTGAACGTACAATAACCCCCTCTATAAGTTTGTTACCAGACGGGGAGACGCTGAGAGCTGATTCAGTTGCCGGCCAGAACCAGTAATATCAGATCTCCAGAGTGGTTATTATCAAGTCATCACCTACCTGCCCCTTCATTCAGAAAAGACAATGTGTCTCCAGGTAGTTGCCTGCCTACAAACAGGTGACACATAACGGTAACCGCTACCCCGAACACTAGGAAATGCACAACATTACGTCGCTGCCAAAAACTGAATGCAACAGTACATACGGATAATAATTGTCGAAAAAGCTAAATTTTCCGCTTTGTAAGTCCTTGTTTAACTAGCGCTAAAAAGGAGTCCTGTGTTTTCATGAATACAAATTAATTTATTCGGTTGTTGTAAATACCTCAGCTAAGTCACGTACCAAATTGTAGACTGACTCATAATACGGAGTTTCCGAATTGTTCATCCAACTATCCGAGGTGCTTTTCAGTTTTAACTTGTTATGTATTTCCTTGACTCAAAACATAATTTTGTATTTATAATTTTGTATATTTATGTAGAAATAAATAACGTAGATTTCTTTCCTGTCAAACATGGGAGATATAGAAGAATATAGTAACAATTTAAATGATATTTCAGTAATTTCATTTAAAAATAATGACATGAGAATCAGATGTCGTTTTTAGATAATTTCTGCTACCGTTTATTACCGATGAAGATGAAATTTATCCCCATTACTGATTGTTGTTGAATTTAAAATACAAATATTAAAAATAGTTACATTTAATACAGTTTCTACGTATTTAGCAAAACAAATATACATTTTTGTTTTTTGGTTGTTTCGCCATGTATTTATACTATTTTATTGATGATTGATGTTAATAGAGAGTTCATTCCATTTTGGTATAACTGTAATAAATTTTACTGTAACCGAACGATTGAACTATCTGTTCCAGTGGCAAGATACCGCGAGGTTTAGATCACTAGATGCGGTAAAGGACCGGGGGCAAGGAACGGAAAGAAATTCGACAATGACCTTTGGAGGAACCATGCTGCCATTGGCATGGACTAATTTGGGGAAACCATGGAAAATCTAAACCTGATGGCTGAAAAAGGATTCGTATACGAATGACACGTTGGGAACAGTGGGACTGATTCAACTCCCTAATCTGGGAAACATGTCAAGCATTCATTTTTTAACCGAGCAACCACCTTCTGACCTGCCATGTACCATATATCTAATAAAATAGTTATAATGCTTTCCTCGCACTGCCCAGTTATAAATAAATTGGAATGAACTGTTTTGTCCGCTTTATTGTTTCATCTTTGTATCGTAGTCCACACATGATACTATCCCAATGAGTCACTCATGATCAGTGATGCATGACGACATCATGTCCATCAGTAAAGTAACAGTGAATTAATTAGTTGGACATGTGAGGACAGCCAAACATTTACAAGATGTGGTTCTAGTCACATCATAAAGACTTTCGTTGATTTGTAAAAAGTTAAAAAGTAAAATTTAAAAATATTTATTTTATGTATAATACATACAAACTGGTGATATAGAAGAATTGTGATAGCAAGGGAAAAATGCGAGAGCTTGTCATGGAGATTAGAAGGGAAGAATGAAGATTGATGGAATGATTGAAATGGACTGAGGAGAACGGTACGACATGAAACTGGAAATGGTACAGGTATGGAGATACCGGAATGTGTAAGGATATTTAATTATGAAAAATACGTATGGTTGCGTCGAAACAGTACATTATTGATATTGAAGTTATGTTATGTTAATTATTCAAAGTGTAAAAAGCAATGTATGAGCGAAGTAATATATGAAGTGTTGCAGGAAGATTTCACAGTGTTGTTCATTTCATTCAAAAGAAGAAATCGTAAAAGACTTTCGGGTATAGTAATAAAGTTTATTTCAGATGGTAAGAAGACAGATAATGAATTATAACCGGAATGAGGAGCGTTGAAATCCGTCTTAGCAAAAAGAAATGGCGAAACACGTATTTTCTTCCTTAATGAGCTCTACAAGGTAAAGAACATATTCTAAAATTATTTACAATTATCGTTGAATGAACAGTGATAGGATTTGAATATTGATTAATTGAAATCAGAAAGTTAAAAAGAATATTAGTGTATTTAGAAGATACACCGAAAGAGTATATTATAACTTTTTTTCATCTCTCCAGACATTCAAATTAATTTTTTTTTTATATTTAAACAATAACATTGTATTATGTACCAAATTAACGTGAAATTAGTAGCATTGTACTCGGAAAGCATCATTTTATACCCATATTCCTAGAGACCGTGCACACGCAGCGCTCATCAGATAGCTGCGTTAACACTGAATCAGATTCGTATTGGCATCTGCATTCCTGTCACACGAAAAACGTCATTCTGAATCTGTTTGAATATGACGCACAATATGATGTGACAGACGAAAGCAGAACGGACACTGTCGCTCTCGGGCGCATTTCAGCTTGCCACCGACACCTGCCTGCATAAACACGCAATGCAATGTCACACAGACTTATATACATACGTACACGCACGCGTATACTTTTCAATTTAGAATGCAAACTGGAATCTCGTTACGATTGACACTGAAATTAATATTCAAATAAACAGTGATACTAGTAGAAAATGAGATCGAAATGAGTTTTGAGAGTGTGATACAACTGATGCTTTAATTTAAATAGTTTCATTTCTCAGATTCTTTCCGTTATTAAATGCACATTATGATAGCTACAATCGCAAGGCCGTAAGCTGATATAGTTTATAATAGCAGGAAGATCTATTGCTCAATAATTACCTGTGTTGAATAACCAATTTAAATAGTCTTTCTGAATGGATTTCCTAAAATATTGTTGTATCATTTACAATCATGCTCATCATATTTTACTCTAGGATTTGATGTTACGTTTTTTGTTTACGTTCGTATTTTTCGCAAACGATGTTTGTCTGTGACGTCAGAATTTAAAAAACTGTGAGTCCTTAGTAACATACCAATACTAGATTCGAGGAACAGGCATACAACCATGTGATGCCACGTGAAATTCAGCTGTTGAATGGTTGTATTCATGACACCATCAGGCTAGACACAAGGAAATATTACTTTGCATATCAATTCTACTTAGATTTTACATGAGCCATACAATATTCTTCGACTCACTTCTGATTTCTGAACAGTTAAAAAAAAAAAAAAAACATACAAAGTTCTATAAATTTTTACTCATTATTTTAGCACTAACATTTCAACACTATTCAGCTTTAACATAGGAAATCGCAAGTGAGTTTGCAGTATACATAGATGTTTGGATTTCATAAAAACAATGTGATTCCTGTTTCATTTCACTGATAAATATGGTCGACGTTTAACTGTGCACCCACTAAATCCAACTTGCATTTCGAATTCCTTTGTGGTGTACTGTATTACACTTTGGAGCTAATTACCATACGTAGAAAAATTATCGTACCGGGTACAGGCTGCAGCGATTGTAAAAATCAGTTACGATCTAGGACCGATAATTAATGAGATAACAGCAGCAGTGTGTTTTATGCTAAAAAAAATAGATCGATATTACTTATACTCTGGAACTTCTGGATTTCCCTCTAATGATATGAAAAATTGAATACCACCTTTTTAAATGGTTCGTGGTTTAATTAATATGATAAATTAAATAACTAGTCTACGATACAGTTCAGTTTAAACTTGTTTTTATTTTCATAAGTACGACATCAAAGATATTGGTTACAAGCATACATACAATCCAGCGATTGCAGACAACACTTCTTCCACAGACAATACAGTCCTTGGCCGTCGAAAAAATTGAGTCTGTAAAACTCTGCCGAAAAACTAAAACTGTCTCCGTCTCTACTGATTGGTTTATATAAGTTCCATCGAAGTTTCTAGAACACTACAAAGGATTCCGACAGATATTTCTCGAACATTAACAATACTTAAACAATTGGAACATATTAAAAACAATCAGAATTAATACATAATCATTAAAATCGTCAGAAATGGAGATTAAAAATACTTAAACACAAAATTATCCATAGAAATCATTTTAAACTGTAGAAAATTGTCCTTTAGACATCGTAACTTGTCTTAATACTTGGAATTATAGATATTTAAGCAATTCTCTTTTACAATTCTGTCCTTAGACATATTAAATGGCCTCTAAATAATTCCTTTTCATAAAACAAAGTCTATTTACACCGATTTACAGTAAATAGCAAAAAACAAACATACAAGATCATATTCAACCAAACTCTAGCATACTACAATGTTTCATAAAATACAATTCCATTTAAGTTTAGGTTTGAAGGTTGTTACAATCTTGAATTATGGATCTGTAAATATCATGGTTGTTGGGATTTGACTGCTAAGTAAAAATTTAACAGTATTTCCTTGATTTTTCCTTTCAAAAAATTAAATCGTTTGTACCCTGAATGAAAAATATTTTTAGTAACCAAGCCTCACGTCAGCTACAATGACATACGTGGTTAATGGAAGTAGTAGGTGCAAAAAATGTGACAAATATTACTTAAATGGGTTTGTTGTAACTATAAGTTAGCATTAAAATAGAAATCAATTACAGACAAACACCTGTACACCGATCCGGATTATAATAATGGTGTTTAGCATTCCCATTCCGATTTAGCACAAAGAGTTTAGTTCCTAACACAATAAACAGGTGACCATTTGATTTTAAGTCTTTTTAAAATCACACACTCTAATATATGCAAAGAAAGTATTATGTTCCTCATTATGTTTACATTTGAGTTAAAATTACTTGTTCAGAGGATAGTTTTTTTAAATTCTGTGAGAGTTGTTATAATATTCTTCCAATTGTTATTACCGCAAGTGGTCCCTTCAATTAGCCTGTCCAAAACATTCAGAATGCACATTGCTCCAGTAGTGATGTAAACAATACGCTCTGCAACAGCTACTAGCAGCAATTAGTAACGCACTAGTTAAGGTATCGAAAAGACCGGTGTCAATTTCAAATAGGAATTCAATTTTAAGTTGTGATCCGTTAATACGAAAAACTGTATAACTGTTTAGGATTGTCCATGCATAATATCACGTTCTCAAGGTGAACACGAAGATATTAATTCAGTCTGGTGCTTAATGAACATAAATTCACTATAAGATGCTAAATGGTAAGAAAACAAAATCCAGTCGTAGAATATATTTTCGCGACAAAACAGTTACGCAATGCTTATAAGACAGGAAATACGTACCATGAATTTATGCTTCATGCATCTTCATCTCTGATGTAGTTACTTACATAGACGACATTGTACTTCATATCATTCATGATGATCTATCAATTTCTTATCCTAGGAAACGTAAGTTACTATTCCTTTCCCAGAAAAAATTCTTTATTCATTATGTGCATCACTGCAATTACTATTAATTTCAATTAAATAATGTCCACCAATAAGGTTAAAAGGAAGTCTGAAATGGAAATAATTGCCTGGATCAAATTTCATTACGTTTTTTCTCTTCTGTTCTTTAATAAAATTAGATTTTTTTTATAACTTTGCTTAGAAATCAAGCGGTTTATTCTTACATTATCTATTAAAAACCAAATTAAGTTCAGTATTTCTTGAATTTTGGTGGTGTCTATCAGTCTACTATAGTGTCGCAAGGACTGTACCTTAGCGGAGTCTGCACTGCAAGTTTGTTTGGTTTATCCTCAAAATAAATAATGTTAAGTATCAACTGACAAATTTTGGTTCCCAGTGGCAAACAGTGAATGTAAAAATAAGAGCTATAGAACAATAAGTTTAAACTCTGTCATTATTATACCTGAGGAATAAACTTATAAGCGTGGAAATTGTTATTTCATAGTCAAGCAGAACTTTTCTTTACTGTATCAGAATATAATAACGTTTCTAATTGCCGATCTCAAGTTCTCAACACGTATTTCTGAAACAGTTTTAAACGTTTAAAGACTGATGTACAGGGCGATTCACGAAGTTTGAGCAAAAAACCTAATATAAAAATGTTTCTGATTCCATTCGGTTTGGAAATACAGGTGCTGGAATGTTATGTATAATATAAACCTCAGAAAATGATAAAGTATACACAAATAACTTACTGTAGTACTTTATTCATGCAAAAATAGACTATATTTTAGAACAGTTTAAAATCTCACCATCGACTTCAGTACACAATTTGAAGCACTTTATTTATGCTTGAGATCAACACGTACGAGAGTCCCGATACTTGCGCTACACCTACTGTTGTGAAGAAAGGTGCAAAGTGTATCGAAGTTGACGGTGGGATTTTTTAACTTTTAATTTAAACTTTTGTAAAATATCCATGTGTTTTTTGCGTAAATAAAGTACGTCAATGAGTTATTTGTAGCTCTTGATCATTTTCTGAGATATATTTTATACATTACATTCCAACACCTGTATCTTAACAACGAATCCAATTTGGACACATGTTTATATGAACTCTTACATTATTACGGCTTTACGCCTAGTCGATTACGGGTATCATTAAAGGCTGGAGAGGCCTGGGTGCTAGGAACAGGAAGAAATTTGGCCATGGTCTTTTTTGAAGTAATCATAGTGGAATTCAATGGAGTGATTTAGGGAAACTATAGAAAACCGAAATCTGGATGGGCATTCAAACCCGCGTCCTTCCGAATTGGAAGACAGAGCGTTACCGCTCATCCGCCACGTTAGGTGAGAAAGAAGATGGGAGATAGTGGATACCATTTTAAGACATGCCAGATAGCGTAATTTTTTGATCGGGGGATTACACGAACTGGAAAACTATAGATAAACACGTATTGGGTATGTTGGTATGAAAAGATTTTTTCAATAACAGGTGAAGGGTTACATCAAATTAGTTTAGAGAATGATGACCAAAAACGTAATCCATTGGGTAGTCCTTGGAATAAAGGATTATTTCTACTCACTGAGGCGCAGAGATATCAGACAGCGAAAAGGAATGGCTGGTTGTAATTCGAATAATTAAATTCTATTGATATCCAAATACGTAATGTGAAATTCGTATATAAACGAAAATCTAATCACTGAATAATCAAGCTATAAATTCCGTAGTTTATTCAGGTTTTAATTAACATCGTTCAAGCATAACATTCTGAACTAAATTTCTCAAGTTCGGACTGAATGTGGACTGACTTTATAAGGACGATATTTCAGCCATCTCTTGTTTCTATCGCTTACATTTTTCCCTTAAATATCACGGCATTTTCTGTTAACCTCTCATTCAGGAAGAAATCATCTCCGTCGGAATTGCATCTAACATACGTGTGAGTTGAGAGTCCCCTCAAAAGCAGATATTGTAAATTGCATAAAGCATTACGAAATTCACGTCTCCCTTGGGTAATGTTAAGTGAATAACAAGCGAGTCTGCAAGATTAGGCTTCATGGGACGCTCCAACTTGTCGAAGAGCAGTTACCTAATGTCGAGTGACGCTCTGTCCCAGGGGTTACAGGAATCGTAAAGTGCTGCCAATTACTGTCTGTACGCGGCGTCAGTTGGTCTTAAGGCCCCGTGTGGCCACTTCGCTGCAGAATGTCACGTCTTTCGCATGCTGAAGACATCTCAACCTCAAAGCTCTGAATAGCAGTCCAGACAAATCTGTAAATCTTTTAACTAGTAAAAGCAGTAGTTTTTATTACATACTTAAATATTTTAATGAATTTAATTAGTTTCTTCTTAATAAAAATCAAATATCCACCGTCATGACTGTGAACTTATCGGAGTTTTTTTCATTTATTTTTTCATTTTCTAGTGTGATTGTTTCATGTAGCACAAATAACATGTAAAAGATCAAAAGAGTCTAAATCCTAACATTTGCCCTAACAACTCATTTCCTTTTTTTCGAAGTCATATTTATGATTTATATAATGACTCAGAACTTCATCATCAAAAACAAATGAATTACGATATGAAATACAATGACTCTTTTGTCACGAGAGATCTTGTAAGTGTTGAAACCTTTCTTTATCTCTTCATTTTCATAATTATTTAATGATAGGAAAAAACTGATGAATGTAGTAAATGTTTTCTAGATATCTTAATCTTTGCAGTCGTATTTTTTGACATTTAATTGGACTTGTATAATGTAATCTATAATACGGGAGGCAAATTCAACATCATCAAGTCACCGCATTTCATGCAGCTTACCCTGTAAGTGCTGGTATCTTGTTAGTGAGTATTTTCGTATTCCAGAAGAATTGAAAAAGCTCCTAAAACATAAATGGCTATTAAATCACTGATGAAATTGTGAGATACCATCTGGCCTTCCCTGCTTTGTAGGCAAGCTTAGTCAACTGTTAAGTGAGCTGGTGAAAGCCTGGCAGTCCAATTTATGGGGAGTTCCAATTGGGGGCTTTGTGTGTTCGAGGTCAGGCTTGATCTGGATTGACCTTGGGGAACACAATGTCTATGGAAAAATATTAGTGAAACTATCTGCTCTGTGTGAAAGCTCGATATTTTCATAACTTTTTCTAACCACAGACAAATTACTATCTCAGACCGTGTCTAAACATCATTATAAATTACTTTTATCTTTATTGCTTTCTATGGTTGCTCACAGAAGAAATGAGTATGTTCTGTTCCTTGTTTATGCTTTAAATGAATTTTAATTTTAGCCCTAAGGTTATAATTTTATATCATCCATAGTCTCTATTTCTATCTGAAAGAAAATGTTTGCTCTATCTTGTCTTGTTTGTCTCTCTCTCTCTCCTATGTCAAGAAAACCATCAATTCTCTGACCAATTTTAGACTTTCTAAGTTACACATATTTATTTCTCTCTCTCTCTTTTTTAACTGCTTAACGTCTCTTAACAGCGAGTTCTTTAGAGACGGGATTTATTTCTCAACTTCTGAAACACATTGCACTAAACATAACATACTGTTGTACAAACATATCATTTCCTGTGCTGCAGTCGTAACTACTCCTAAATAATTTGACTTTTTCACATTTAAAGCATATATTTTAAAGGTTTTCCGTAGGCAGCTACCATTCTAATCTGCCAATTACTACTGTTATTATTGTTGTCCACTCCAATATTCGTCTTCTACTTGACGTCTGGTTTCCTGCGCCAGGTTTACTCATAGCCGTCAAAGATGCTCCAAAAGTACAATCAGTATCTGAAATTCATAACATTTATTATTTATACAAATGATAAAGCATAGTTTATATTTTAATACACTGTACGCTGATGGATATCCTTTACAAACCGAAAAGACGTATTTCAAACATAAATTTGTCTGCTGTTTATAGCGCTCAATTATTATTTAAAACGAGTAAGGGGGTTAAGGTTATTTTATCTTGAAAGAGTATTAATTTGTTTGGTGTAAACATTATTACATGCCTTCAAAATAATATTTTTACGAACGATATCACAAATTTTACACAGCAATAACTCTGCAACATGCAACAAATATACATTGTATCTTACTAATCATGGTCTGGTACTACTGCTTCATAGCAGCACCTTATATGCTCATCATAACCTTACTTAATGTTGTTCTGTATTGTCACCCAAGTATTTATTGCACATCCCGATATCTACTTATCAAAATTGGAGCTGCTAAGTCTCATTAGAAGTAAAAACTGTCATCTGACCTCCCTACTTCTCGACGGACTACAGTATCATCAATAAATATTCATAAATAACTAATGACGGTACTTACCAGATAATTTAAAAGACATAAAGAAAAACGTTTTCGGTTATATTTTATCAACGGGCGACTGTTTTATTTTTGGTTTATAACTTCCAGCAATCGTTCAACCCAAGAAAACATGAATTAACTTTTAAATCCGTTACACTAATTCAAAAATCGTTTTTTAGTTCAAGAATGATTGTCTGTTGCATCCTCTAACAGAGAATTCAGAAGCTTAGATTCAACTTGTGAAACAACGTCAGTACCACTTGCAGAGTGAGTTGAATCCTAATGCTCGATAATGCTTAAATCATTAATCTTTCAAAGTAATAAATAAATTTTTATATAAACATTTCATTAACTGTCAGTTAGCTAAAACATGCACTTGGGTTTTAAAAATATCGGTTAGTATTTCTGTACAACATTATAGTTGCCTTTATGACTGATGGAGGTACCTGAAGGTTGTAGAAGAATCCTAGCATTTTTGACGCGAAATAGAAGACATTGCGAGAAACTGTGAATATAACGGAAGACGCAGGAAAAGCATCGGGATTCTGCGGCTGAGCAAGAAGTCTAAGTGGGGAACGAAGATAGAAACAAAAATACAAAGGACTTATTTATAAGACTTACTGCGTCCCAATATCGACCTAACGTCACGAAGCATTTCCGATAAAACAAAGAACTATAACAGAATCCAGGCCAGTGATATGAAATTTTGTTGGAGTATCATTGTAGAAACTAGACTGTACGAGCTGCAAGATTGGGACTGTGGAGGGTAGCAAACAAGTTAACTGTGCAGGATAGAATGGAATAATCGGTAGTACGGTGCTAGGGTACATAAGGCAGACATGTGAAGAAATTAATCCTGCGATAACGTTCAATTTGAAAATGGAAAGAAAATTACCAGGAGACTGATCCAGGAAGAATAAGAAACTGTGTAAGAGAGAAGAGTGGTTTGGACGGCTTTGGAGGAAGGCGAATGGTGAAGGACAGAAGACAAATACGGTCACTGGTAACTGACAAAGATGGTTATGACAGCAAGCATTTGAATTCAGCAAAATATTCTGAGAATACACGGGCTTCTGACTATTGATACCTTTCATTGTTGCTTAACAAAACGTCTAGAATCTTCTAACAACCAATCGATTCATAAATATATGTGACCAAAATTCAGTAATAATGTCCTTATTTCTAAAGTAAATAATTTCCCTCTGTAAAATCCATACATTTATTGGAAAGAAATGTACAAAAATATTCTCATCCATGAATTCACAAACTTCGAAACGGTAGGTTCATTTCTAATATTTCTTGATTCCAACAATGACAGTTATCATCATGGTTGTTGATATTCATAGTGGATATGATTTTCTGCAGTGTAAATGGTGGCTGAGTGTTGTACCCTGTGGTGAAACGTCTTGCATTATCTAAGGCGGAGCCGACCCGTGGTACCGAATTATGGAGAGTGAGTACTATCTAGCCTTGCAGCCGCTTACAGCCGCGGCGCCAAGCCGTCCCTCCTTGGAAGCCACAGCCCACCGCCGCCACCGCCCAACTTTGCCTAACTTTGTTAGCAAGCAAGCAAGCAGCGAGCAAGTGAGCGTGGGCGCCAGACTGAGCAGTTTGCCTTGTTCACAGGCGTCACGCCTGGCCGACCCAACGCGAAGCCCGCTGGCCAGCAGAATAGGCTGCCAGACCGGACACCTAACTTGCAGGCGCAAGAGGGCAGGTGGCCCCGTCCGATTAATCACTATGGCTTCATATCTTTTCACTTTAGATAGTTTTTATTTCAATACAGAGAAAAATTGAAGGTACATATGGTAAGCCTGACTCATATATGTTACTGTTAACGCAGGTATGTTTCATAGTAAAAAAAAAAGTAATATGCCGTTTATAGATTTAGAAGTCTTTGTATTACAATTTGTCTTCTCTTTTTATTTATTTATTTTTTTCTGAAAATTGACACATTGATTAAAATTACATTTTCAGGGTTGTCAAATTAAATCTTGAGTAATTACTTACTGATTATAAGAATTCAGATATCCCTCATCGTTATTTGGTGAATTACAATAACCATAAATCATTGGAAGATCGTGCGAGTTTTACAACCGTATACATTGGTGTTAACTGCATTATTTATCACTGGGTGTATCTGAACTCCTTGTACGGTGATTTCTGTGACACCGATGCTGTCACCGAAAGCACTAAAACGATAAAAAACTGTATTTCTACTCAAGAATAAAAATAATGCTGTCAGATATAATTTTAGTTACTACATCTATACTCTGTAATTCACAAATGTTGTGGGTGGCAGAGGGTGCTAAGCACCAATCCTAATTCAGTGCGTTCCAATCCCGAACGGAATGAGGAAGGAAAGAGTACTAAAAGCATCAGTACGGCATATTACTTCTCTAATCTTATCCCTTCACTCATTGCGACCTAAATAGGTTGGCGGAAAAAATTATTTCATCGCGACGAGCCCAATCTATGTATAAATTCTGTGAGACTTTCGTAAGGACTGTAACTAGCAGTCACGAATCGAGCGACTCTCTTCTGTACTTTCTCTAACGTGTCAATCAATCCTCTGCGATACGGATCACAAACTCTACAACAGTAATCAAAATGCGGACGCAATGGTGTTTTGTACGCTATTTCCTTTGTATTAGCATTACAACTACTCAAAATACGATACATGAATCGTAATCTAGAAGTAGCTTCTCCTTCGACTGAAATTATGTGCAGTTCCCATTTCATGCTGCTCTGTACTATTACGTCCAAATACTTCAGGGAATAAACAGTGTCAACAAATGAATTGTTAACTTTGTGCTTGTGAACAAGCGGAGTCTTTTTGTTACTTATTTTCATTGCCTTGCACTTTTTTCAGTTAAGTGTAAGCTGCCATTTATGACACCATTCCGAAATAACATCCAGATCGCGCTGAACTTCTAAGTAATCGTCAGAGCACCTTATTTTCTTATAGATAAGTGCATCATCAGCAAACAATCTCATCCTGCAATTAACGTTGTCACCGAGGTCGTTTATTAAAATTAGGAAAAGAGGTGGTCCTTGTACACTTCCATGAGGAATGCCCTAAGTAACATCTAGTTTAGAAGAGGCTTCCTCTTCAACAACGACATACTGTGACCGACCAGTTATAAAATCACGCATCCATTCGCAAATCTGATCCGATATATCGTATTCTTGAATCTACGCTAAAAGTCGGTTGTGTGATACAGAGTCAAAAGCTTTCTGAAAATCCAAGAACATCAACTTCATGGGAAAATAGGACCAGTTGCGTTTCCCACGATCTATTCTTCCGAAATCCGTGTTGGTATGGTATAAGTAACTCGTTTTCTTCTAGAAACTTCATAATATTAGAACATAATAATGACTAGTGTGTTTTAGTTTGAAATAATGAATGCATCGAATACACCATGAATTTATTTTTTTTTTTTTTTTTTTTTTTTTTTTTACGCGGCAAGATGAATTCAGTATATATTCGTACGGACGGGACATAAACTACCTACATATAAATCAAAATCTTTCATATAATATTTTATTTCTTGCAAAAATCAAAGTCTGTTGAAAACTTAAATATAAGTCTTCCCACCTTCTATCTTTATGAAGAAAAAAATTCTAAATAGAACAAGTAGCTGGTGTACGGACGAATCAGTGCACCAAATACTTAAACATATTTTACTGCTAGTAAAATTTGAATTCAATTTCGTGTTATAAGTATTTTTGGCTGTCTGAGGGCATTTGTAAGCTTTAGAATCTTCTAGTTTAGTTTCTTCTTATAAAGTAAGTTAACAAAAGAACTACAACTTTGAAATATACCCTATGAACTCATTTCTCCATGTATAAATACAGGTGGGATGGACTACATAACGCAGTCAATAATTGCCACTTCCAAATGTTTTGGACTAAATTTAACTGCAATTTCATATACATATGCCCATATTTCAAAGCAAGGAGGTTATTAATGGACATTTTGCAGATGGTATCAAAACTTAATGTAAACTTCATCAATCAATCAAAAAAACTTGCAGTTTGTAATTACTTTTTGTCAACATGTAAAACTCAATGTGCGTTTAAACAATCCATTATAAATGAATATGGACTGAATGTTAATACAGTCATAAATATTTAAAACTTTTCGCAAGCCAAATTTGATCTTAAGTACAAGAATATATGAGGTGTGCCTAGCACCAGGGAGACTGTTACTAACTATTGTTAATATTACTCGAATGCAAGGTATGTCCTGCATAAACATCGCCGTCACTTTTAAAGTATTTGTTTTCTTTTTAACAAAACTGTGTGTGAATAGATAATCGGAATTCTTTAGTATCAGGAATAACCAGTAAGCATTTTTGCTAACTTTAAGTCAGTAAAATATTCTTCTTAAGTAATTTCAATCAGCCTCTTTAATACTGTCAGTTGAAAATCTCTAGTTGTAAACTCTTATTTCGTAAAAGGTAAGAGTGAATCACATCCGATGTAACAAGATGTAGAATCTATATGTTCCTTAACTGTAAATTCATTTTTTGATTATCGGAATATACTTATGCAGGATGACTCATATACTCACACCGCTAAATGTAAAAGCATTAAGGAAAGCACTAATTCAACATAATGTTGGGAAAAAACATTTTTCAATTTTTTCCACATTTGATACAATACATAAATTACTGTATTTCAAACACGTGAATATTTACGTTTTTATTTTGCAATTCGTACTTTTTTCGCTAAGCTTAGAAATAATACGTTTTTATGTCTTTTTTCCTTGCGTGACTGATTTTTAGTAGCACAATATCTCCTACAATCATGAAAATATTTGAAGAAATTTCCTAATGAAATTTACAATAATTTATTTTCCGACATTTAGTTTTTACATTAAATTAAGACAATCCTTCCCTTGAACATCAGTTGTTGTCCTAGTATCTGCTGTTAACGTGTCTATGTAACTGGCATTCTAATTACACTCTGCCCTCGCATTCCGGGAGGACGTGAGTTTGAATCCCCATACGACCATCCAGATTGGGTTTTTCATCATATCACCAAATCACTCCAGGCGAATGCCTGGATGGTTTCTTCAAAACGCATCCTCTAATATCCTCATCGCCGAGGAGGTGTGAAAACAGAAACAAACAAAAATCCAGTTAGGATTGTAGCAATACAGCAAGTGGAATTCGCAATTTATCACTGAGCTTAGTGAACACTATTCTGTAAAACTTTCTAATTTAGTAGTTTCTACGTCATTATGCTGATATATACAACGTTATGTAATAACTGCCTTAATTTCTCGCTTATTAGAATTAATAGCGTTAGGGAATATGGTGGTTGGTAATTTTCATACAATGCTGTATTTTCATTACAGGAAGTATTCAATTTAAATTTTTTCACTGTTATAAGGAAAAATATTTACCACATCTCCCGATATTAGCAAAGCTAGATTTTAACAAAGACAGCCTATTTGAGAAACATTAATAACTGATTAATCGCATCTGCCTTTTTGATGCAGAATTTCACCTAATCGCAGAAGGTGCGAAATTAACAACTGCGTTGTAGTAAAGATTCCAATACTCCACTGAATTTTTTTTTTACCTTCAAGAACATTGCTTAGCTATTCTTTATATTTAGGCCAATGTTTGGTATCAGATTTCACAATGATATTAGTAGCAATTAACAGCGTACTTTCATATGTGGGTTAAGTCAGAAATAACGTTTAGCAGCGTTAATTTCGTACTCAAAATTATCAATCAACTGATGTTGGAGTGTATCAGAAGTAAAATTTCGGTCTTCAGGCACACAGATATACCAAAGGGTTAGGTGGTGTTTAGTGCTAACGTCAAGCAATTAGGTGACTGATCTTGGAGAATAAAGCAGGTAATGAAATCTGTGACGTGAAGGAAACTGCTTGGTAGCGTTCCATTTGCTGTGGAGAGGCCCCCATCACAAACCGCCGTTTTATTGTGGGCGTAAAGAGCTGCCGGTGGGTTATTCAAACGTGCAACGACCACTTTGGTGGCGCTTTAACGAGTTGTCGCGGGTGGTTCAACAAGCCGGAACCGACTGCCGACGACTGCACAGCGGACTTTACTGCCCGCCGACACCTCGCTCTGCATCCGCCAGTCATACAGACGTGGCGCGGAGAAACCGCAGCGAGACGTAAATACAGTAGTCTCCGGTGTTAGAATCTACTTGTTATTGGCTGCGCATTATACCAGTTCTAGCACTACGCTACTTCAATTTAATAATTACAAATTTATTTCTACAGTTGCATGTGAATAGTACTAGAAATTAGATTTATTCACTTTTAGTTCACTCATTGGCCTGTAAACTCGAATAAAACAAGCTGCAATTTTATATCCACATATCCGTTTCAACACACGTCATTAATCATATCTAACGTACCTTTGATCTCCTCTCCAATTCTTTCTCTCTGTTGCTTTCGATACTGATATATGTTTATACAGCTTCGAGTATCTTAAAAAGTACCCAACGTTTTAAATTTTCTTCCTTTTTTATTTTTCAAAATATGGTCATTTAATATTTTATGTATCTACTTCATTTTCCACTTAAAATGAGTCCTATTTCTCCTTTCTGGTATTAAGAAAGAGCAAATTCAGCTTCCGTCAAATGTTGTATTTAGTTCAAACACATTCCAACACTAATTTGTGAACCCTTTTACCAATGTTGGGTAGTAAGAAGTTTCTAACTTCCAAAAAGGTTCATCTATTGCTTTTAATAATATGATGTCTGTATAATACGATATCTGTAATATGATGTATGGTATCTGTGTCTTGTCCACTTCTTATAATTTAACTTCCTAAATAACACGATTCTTTTTTCTTCTTCTAGGCTACATCTATTTCTTTCTAACACTCATCTTATTCCTATTCATTTTTTTTAACTGCTTTACGTCTCTCAACAGCGAGGTCTTTAGAGACGGTAAAGGATGGGGGGCAAGGATGGGGGCAAGGAATGGGAAGGAATTCGGTTATGGCCTTTTGAAGGAAGCATTTGCTTGGAGTGATTTGGAAAACCATGGAAAACCCAAATCTGGATACCCGGACGGGGATTCGAACCGCCGTCCTCCCGAATGCGAGGCGAGAACGCTAACCGTTACACCGCCACGCTCGGTTCCTATTCATACTACTCCCTATATATAGCATGAATTTCGTCATTATTACATTAACATTTTATCGAAATTCCTTTCCAAGAATTTCATTCATGCCACGCATTGAGAATTAAACGAATATGAATTTTACCTCTTATTTTCTGACGTTACGTTCACTTGTTGGTTAGTGGCAAATCTTTTTCCTGCCACGTCCCTCGACTGCAGAGTATCAAATTGATACATAATTCCGTATTTATCTGTTCATTTGTAATATTTTGATCTGATTGCTGTATCGTTTGTTTATTGAATGTAATTTTACTAATCAACTTCCTAAAAATTCAATCTGTCAGTAAAATGTTCTTTCTAGTTTTGAGGAATACTAATAAGGATTGTAAATAGCAATATATTATCTCAATAAATTATTCTGTGTAGTCGAATTTCAAATTACCCTGTTTATTTTTTACTTTAAAAATAAATTAAATTTTGATCATTCTTTATTTTAATTACTTTTAACCTTATCGGCCAGACAGTCAGCCTTTAACAAAAGTTTCCATTTGTGTGTACAATAGCATTTTCGGCTGATTATGTGTGCAACAATATGCATAATAATTTCACGAGTAAAATACTTATGGACTGACTTAAATAAGTCATGGGTTAAAATTAATCACTGTACAATTGAAATGGATATACGTACGGTACAGATAGATACAATCGTGCCCTAAAATAAACTCTACACAATGCAAAAGAATGCACATGCATTAAAAGAGATGGTTTAGAGCTACTTGGATGGATCAGTTTTACAATATGTACAAGGAAACTAGGTCATTAAGGTCCTGTAAATGTTTTTTTAGCTAGACGATAGCAAAATAGTCACGTTTTCTTTGGAAAAATGAATTTGTTTTAACTCTAAGCATTCGTATTGAGGACTTTCTCTAAGCCGCATTCGATTTAGGTGACTGTGGAACTTATCATGATGGATTCAACTTCTGTAAACGCATGTGACGCAGAGCCTATTTACGTTCTAGTTATTTTTCAAGCCTTTCCGGAGATAGTTGGTTGTAAAAGGCAGCAGTGAGAGCCTTTTTGTTCTAAGGAACTGCACCTTTACGTTTGCCAGAAGCTTACTTAAAGTTTTAGTTCATTATCAGAGTTATTTTGTACTTTCCTCCATATAATTGCTTCTTATTACAACTTTTGTTATTAGTAAGCGAAATAAGTGTACGTTTCAGTCATTACTTAATAATAATCAGTATCTTACTGGAAAAAATCACATGGTTTACTTGTGGAACTAGGGTTCTTATGGCCCTCAATTTATTTTATATAATGATTTTTAGCTACAGGATTATCGGTGCCAGTATTATTGGATAAAACAGATAAGCATTATCAAACGACAGAAACTATGACTAGGTTATTTTTTGGTAACATTAAACTGTTTCAGTAGTGTGGAACGGTGATCATCGGGTATTTTCCGACTTGGCTTCATGTTCTGAAGAACACTCTTCTTCTGCGTGAATATTTAAAATGCTTCCGCTGCAGTTACCCTAAGCTCTCAAGGAATTCCTAAAATAACAGAACACTTCAGCTTGTGTAGTGTGCTGAAGACCGTAACAGTTTTCGTGCAAGCACATCAGCTGCAGGAGTTTGCTGAATGCGAGTCCGTGCAATGAATATTCATGCAGTAGTTTGGTAAGGTTTAATAACGGGACCAATTTTCATGCTGTTTCAATCAAAACTTTGATGCTCGTTTCCGACGGTACCTAATCAGTAAGGGCGGCGTTTATGCCTGCCCGTAAACTCGGCGCGTTCTAGTTCGTTATCAGCGCCTGAAACTGAATTCCGTTTCAAATACAGTTAAACTATTCCTGCTCTTCACTGTTTATTTATAAACATTTTTATAGTTAGGAATTATTTAAAATTTTTGGTTCGAGAAAGATGTATCATAAATTGTGTCCTTTATCGGAAATAAACACTTTTTCTCCAGTAAGTACTGTCTGAAAGATTTTGAAGCAATGGAGCAATAATCTACCCTTTTTCACTTCAGATCTGAACCTGCTAGTCCATTGCGTCGTCTTATTACTTTGGCGCATTTCAGTGATAACCTTTTGTTTGCCCTTATCAAATTAGCGCTCTATTTAAAAAATATTCTGGACATTCAAAAACTACATATAAAACATATATTCTTGTTCCAGTTAGAAGCTATAAATTATTCACCTTAAGAATAAAATACGGTTACGGTTCGAAGACCTGTTAACTCACCTTATTTGATTTTCAAAAAATTATTTTTATAACTTATCACACGTCAATATTTTGAATTGCTGTGTGATTGCTGATGCTGATAATACCATTTATTCGCTTGAATAACTGTAAATAGTTTCCGCAATCCTGTGATCGGTGGATACAGTTCTTACTAAAAATTAGTACAATGGCTGGAATTGGACAACTGACAACTTGGTACAGTTTCAGATGGAATTTATACAAAATTCTTACAAATATATTTAGATCACAGTAAAGTGGTACACAGGGTAAAGAATGTCGGAATATTATCTTTCTGTTTTTCTTCTTTCGAGGGGTTAGGCCCTGGATAGCATTTGTAACAGTAAACGTGAAAAGTATGTGGGCGTTCCATATGTTTATTAATTTTAGTGATTACGTTACAATAATCTAGCAGTTTATAGATTACTTGTGAGCTTCAATAAGATGTTAAATTAACAGAAAGCTGTAGGAAAATTTTATGATAATAGTCCAATTTTTAGCGTTCGCATACAGAATCTATTAGCTGTCAACAAGTGTATAACAAGTCTGGCCTACATTGAAGATCGTCGTAATTTATTTTAGTTAGAGCTTAAATCAAATTTTATTTCAGAATATAAGTGGGTTTTTGCTCACTTTCTTTTGTTTGCGAATTAACAGTTTCGCTCATTTGTAAGGACGTATATTTGACTGAAGAACATGGGTAATGTGAACCATTAAATTGTTGAATGCCGGTGCGGTCGGTTTTATTCGACAAACGTGAATAGGAAGATTAAGAGAGTACCACTTATGTCGTCATACAAATAGACCCGTTCGCCAAGCTCCTGGCTGCGTCAATCCCTCGAATAGTTGTGAATGGAACTTCGACAGGAGCGTGCAGTATTACCTGAGGACTTATTAACGTTTACATTTGAATGCGTGTATGTCTGAATTCACCGCATACAGTCTGAATTTCAGTGTTTAACATTGAATATGTTTAAGCATAATTATTCTGCGTTTTAGAATTGGAAAGCTTTATTGTTAGGTTATTTGTTTTATAAGCTTTTTCAACTGCTATTCACTAAAGAACATTAATCACTATTCTAATCCAATGGTTTAAATTTTCATTCAGAAATAATTTTACGATTTTTATTTTTGTTCTGCGTAACTATTCTAGTAACCAAACGTATATCTATTCCATGTTATTTAGCACCATTCAGTGTCTAAAATATTCCTATAAACGGTCCTAAACATAAGGAAGACACAATTGGCTGCGTGGTTATGTACAGTACATCGGTGTATCGTCCATTACAAGATTCCCGTTTAACCAGCGAACATGCTGTTATTGCCAAAGATAAAGGACGAGGATACACATAAACTAATATCTTTAAAACAAGAATATAAAATCAGTCGGGACATAGAAAATTAAGAGATTCATGTATCTTAAATCTGGGCAATTATTTGAGACAGTTGAACACCTGTTGTTCAAAACAAGAGAAACAAAAAATAATAATATAAACCGAAGTTATATAAAATACAGAAGTTTCTGACGCAAAACTAGAAATATACTAAACGGTAATAGAAACCAGACTGCGCAACAGAAACTGACAAGAAACCTTAAATCAGAATAATAATAAATAAATAAAAACACACACGAGTCCAGTGAAGTATACTTGTATGGATAACAGTCTGGTTTAGACGTATATAAAAATGTAAAAACCTAGGTAAAAATAAAGGAACTGCGCATCTATTGAAAGATACAAATATGAAAATAATGTAAAATAGAAAAACCACTATTAGTGCGACTCGAACAAGGAATTTACGACAGCCAACGGATTCTAAGTTTTCGTATTGAAATGTATTGTTGTTCGGTTGTTAGTTTCACATACTATTTCAGTCGTAAATGAGGAGGCAGCGAAACTTACAGATAACGAAACAGATATTACTAAAACAACTTCTAATATTTTAGTATTGAAGTCATCGTTCAACAAATATGAAACATAATATCAGTCACTATTTCCCAGCGAATGTTTTGCTTAAATTATACAAAGAGTTAATAAATGGCTGCCTGTACTCTCTAACATCGCCCCACCAAGTCTCCGGCATTAATAAAGGAATGGCAGAAATGCTTATGATATCCACAACTTCCAATTCATCAGGACTGCACACACAAAGTTCCAAATGGACTACAATCTAGATATTCAACATGGAAGTTTGGTCAAGAGTGGTCCAAAATAATTTCAGCATAGGCGAAGTATGGTGCGCTGAGTGGACAAATTCCAACCCCGATAAACAGGCGCCAATCCAAGACCCTACACGACAGCCTCCTGGATTCAACCTTCCTAGGAAAACCTGGATGGCACTGAACCGAGTGAGAACAGGCCACGGTAGATGCAACTACTGGTTGTACAAGTGGGGAATGACAGAGAATCCTTCTTGTGACTGCGGTAACTACAAGCAAACCATTCAACACATCAACATGGAATGCCCTCTCAGGAGATTCGGTGGTACAATGAATCAGATTCACGAAGCAACAACAGAAGCAACTGAATGGCTGCAATCGTTAGACATCAGTCTGTAGTATTGGTTATATTTATTGTAAGTTAATGCAGTTACTGTTTTTGTATTTCTTCTGCCATACGAAATAAATAAATAAATCGTATGTTGTGGCTTACTTCTTTTATCGCTTCAGCGAAACTTGTTTCCGAAGGCAAAACTTGTGTACGAATTTTCTGTTTTCAAACGAAATTTCGTTACTCTTAACTCTATATGACAATTTATGTATAAAGCAGAATCTAACAATACCAAAACCATCTGCCTACTTTGTTTCAGCAGTGAAAACATATTTTAGTAAGGAAATCATATAACATCGCATTACATATTTTTTTAATAAAATACGTTAAAATTTTGTTTTAACTATGTAAGTAAACTTATTTCAACACTGGGACGATTAAACGGGAATTCCTTTGGAGCAGAATATCATATCATTCTTGCACTAAATGTGTCTAGATTCTCGTAATTACTCTACATATTGGGGTAAAATGAGACCAATTAACTTCAAAACGGCAGTGACAGATGTTCTGTTTTCCCCAGTCCACAAACAACTGGAAGAAGCAAACTCTCGGTCGAAAACTTCTGTGCAGGAGTATCTTTGTTGAACTTCCTCCTTCTTAAAATGCAAAAGGGGTCGTGAAGAGTTAACTTACGTTCATTCCATCGGGGTAAGGGTAAGACAGTGCTTAGCGTTTTCACTCTCATTTGGCGAGTATCTAGAAGAACGCTAATGCGCCACGTCTCACTCCTGATGAGGAAAGACGAGTCTGGAGTTTCAGGAAAGCGGCGGCCATTATGGCACACGACACGAGTCGGCGCTGCAATGTGGCCAGAGTTAATATTTATCGCTACTCTACTCGGCGCGCGTCTTAATAACCATGAGGCAGCAACACCTCCGGCACAACTGACATTCTCTTCTATACGAGCCCCCTTACCAACACACATTTTATAGTACGAAAATATAGCACAGCTGCTTCAAAAGCAACGGAAAATTAAACATCTGGGTTATTTAATTACCTGTATTTTGCATTTTTTCTAGTGTTTTCATTATGCAGTCCTCTGAACTTATTTCGTGTCGATTATTATTGCTTCGTTTTCCCTGCATATTGCACCGATGAAGCATTTCTCATAATCGTCAAGTTTTATCAATATTATATTCTACCCAAGTTTTATTGAGGTTAAAATTCAATTTTGTTGTTGTAAAGTTCAAGGGCTGATATGTGGATGGAAGAAATCCCAGCAGTGACTTCATGGACATTTGGTTAATGACCGCTTCTTTCTCAATTGGAAATATTAGATGCCTGTTGTCGCAGTAATATTGATAAAATGTACAAAAACAAATAAAACACAATAGAAACCTGCGTGTCATAAATAAGAGAGAGCCACTAGTTCGTAGATTTTTACACAATCATGGCCTCTGAACACATTATTTACGTCACCGTTATTCCGCCCTTATATCTGCAACGTATTCTTCGAACGCAGACTATTACGTAAAATATTAATGAAATTCTCATATATTCCAAACATTAAGCGATTTTCTGAAAAATTGCAATAAGTATATCTGGTATTACATAGATTTCTTAGTCATTACGGAAACAAAAAAATGACTAATTCTTCATACAATTGAGAAACTCAAGCCATCGTTAAATCATAGTTAAAAAACTAAAACATGAGAGAAGTGTTTATTGTTTTGAATGAAGTGCCACAGAAATATCTCTACAACCATAGCATGACGAGAAGGAGTTAGTATTTGTGGGAAAATGTTTATTTTTTTTTCACGTGACTGTACTCGGTAATGTTCGGTACTGGGAAGCATTCCAGAGTTAAGAGCGACATGAAAACTGTCAAATCTGAAACGACTCGAATCAAAGACTGTTGAATGGAGGACAACAGGGTGAACGTCGTTCTACAGAGAAAGCTTGAAAGGGTCAAGTATACTATCCAGCACTTCATCTGCCTCCCCGCGAATGGTCGCGTGGTGAAACAGAGATTCATGATTTGAAGCAAAATATTACAATTTAGAATGAAATACACTATCGCGGACAGTTTAAGATCATTCTATAAAAATAAATTACGGAAGATTAATACACTTTTGAAGTGAAAATATCAAATTACATGGTAAGAATATGGAAGCAGATCGTCGTCATTAATTGTTATGTAGCAAAACAAATCACAAATAACAAATCACAAATAACAAAACACAAATCACAAAAAACCTCATTTAGCGTTTTCTAACTTCCCTTTAATCCCACTGAGCATGGTGAGAGCGGTAACGCTCTGTCCTCGCATTCAGGAGGACGCAAGTTCCGATCCCCCTCCGGCAATATAAATTTGAGTTTTCCATGAATTCCCCAAATCACTTAAGGCGAATGCCGGGATGACTGCATCAAACGGCCATGGCCGAATTCCTTCCAGTTCCTTGCTTCCAGTCCCTTTATCCCTCTAATTTTCTCGATGTCGACGATGTGCAAAGCCATAAGAATAAATACGAAAATATTCTTCACCAATCTTAGCACTTGCATCTCAGACAGCGACTTTGCATCATTATCAAAGTTTTCCAGGACCTGCAATGTCTGCCCCTGAAGTGCACCAAGGTTTTGATGACCGTGGATTCAGTACACCCCGATTGGTCTTAGAGAACTGACGCCGATTGTCTGTCGTGTGACTTCAGGCAAAATAATATCATTTCTTCTAAAATGCACCAAGGGCCGACAGTTATAGACCATTTCAAAATCGATAGAAGTAAATTTCTAAACTTTGGAATTTAAAGTGTCGAAGTAAAAGGTAAAAAGAGAAACCAAAAGTAGCAGAATGAAAGTAGAAATGAGGAGAGGTGTGGGACCTACCGATTGAGCAAGTAAATCTTGTGAGAGAAAGCCACTAGGACCACGAAATTGACTCAGGCTGTAGCGAGCGCTGCAAGTGAGGGAACTACGGCAACGGAACTGCCTCCAATGTATGCGACTGCCTAGCGGAACACAATGGAACCACCATCCAACAGTCAGCCTGATATTTTTCTCTTCTGTAACACTCCTCTGAAAAACGTGTCGTTGCACTTAGGTATTGTACAGTGTTTTCTTCATGTGTACCTAAATAAAATTTCAATGTACTAACGATATTTGTTGTTCATAGGCTATTTCGCTAAAGAAAGACGTGATCACTTACCGTATTATGTCCAATTACTACCTAACCCACTTTTTCCTTCAACTATTAAGGCTACATTATACCTTTGCTGTTACTACTGTAATGAATTAAAAGGTACAGTGCCATTAGGCACTAAGTGATCCCACGGTATGTGTGAATATTGCCGATGCGTCGTGTCAACGAACAGAAACGTGACGGAACTAAAGCGTCCAGATTTACACGCACCTTGGGGGGTGCTGACAACGTCCTACTCAACGTGGACATTAAGCGGATTTATAACCCCCATAAATAACTGAGACCCGCTTTCTATTTTCGCACGGTTCGGAAAGTTCCCGCCGAAAACTGGCGCAGACTAGCAAAAATAAACCTTAGTGACGTTTCCTAGTAAATGAGTGCTTTATGAGAGTAGGGGAAGACGATCCAGCCAATAGAGAAGCCGCCTCAATTTATTGCCGTGTTGGTGTTTTCTCTTGTCTGTTCTGGGGCCAATGTGGCGCTGGTCCTTTGGCGCGGATTGCGGTGATTCGCCAAGAGCCGGACTCGACATCGCATTACGACAAGTACAGAGTCTTGCTCGGAGGAGAAGAACGGACGACGAGACACTCTGGGGCAGATCTTCATCTAGTACGGCCGAAGTGACCTTCGTTGAGTACGAGTCGGCAGCTGGGGACGCTGTCATCACGCTGGGCCGGTCGAGAAAGCTGGAAGACCACATGTGGCGCTGGTCTTGCCTGGTCGCTGACCTGGGCTGTGAACAATGGTAAAAGCTACGACCCGGACGGAAACTCATGCAATCGTTCCACCCAGTAATGACCCTGAGATTTTGCTCTAACTGTTTGATATTCAATGATATGTAATTGTTAACCTCAGAATAAAAACAAAATTCATATTTGTCTAATTTCACAATAATAAATTGTACACCCAATTTTCAGTTTTCCTATTCATTACAATAATATTTCATGTGATAAGCTGAAGATTAAGTATGACCTTTGATATTCCAAATTGATAATTTTGTTAATGGTAAAACAGTGTGACCCAAATATAAACGTCCCCAAGGTAGACGTTACACTACTAATTCTAATGTTTTTTAATTTAAAAAATTATAATAGCGCATGAAATGAAAATATTTCCAACCTGTTAAATCCAAGCTGAATAAAAGTTTTCTGTTCCTATCGTTATTAGATATTGAAAATGTTGATTGTAGTTCTACTAACATTAAAAAGTAATATGAAGATTATTCTTTTACTTCCACCTTGTAAAAAAATTATAATTTTCAAATTTTATTAGGAACCCAAATAATCGGAAGCTACGATCAAACTACTGATCGTCTACCATCGTTAACCGAATCTCAAACAATTCTAAATTACCCGATTTCACATTTTTGTATTTTCTCTAATTGCTTCCTACCAGTCTGAGAACATTCTGTGCCAATTTCCCGACCCAGACGACTTTTAATGTTAGACTACTGTGTTGTAGTGACATATTTTAAGATTTGTAGATAAGCACTTTCTTGTTGTAGTTTACTGTCAATAAACCGTAATAAGGACGACCGGTCTGCAAGCGGTGATGGAACTTTGTTTCTGTATTACTTTGACTAGACAACCAGGTTGCTGGATACACTGTGGCAGCAATACACGGGTCGAACTGAACTGTCACAAAGCCTTTTCATCTCCTGACAACTCGCCACGCTGTTCTAATTGTCGGCAATCCTAAACTATGATCCGCCACTTGGATGCAGCACCCCAATTAGCAGACTTCGACCTAACTCCGGCTCTACATGGACTAACAAGGCAGCAGTATAATTTGCCACATACGTAGACCATATGCATACTTGAATTTGTTTCGCCTCAACAGCGTATTAACTACCACATGCAACATGTAAACTGTAAAAATTTATTGGATTAGATAATTTTTTAATGACTACAGATATCTATTTTGTTACTGAAGCCTACGCATTTTAGCAGAATTATGTCAATTTAAAGACATCAGTATTTATTGAGAGTAATGTCAAGATTACAAATTATTCTTCTATATCGATATTGTAAACATGATTTTTTTAAAATTTCGAATATCTTTTCTCATCTAACATTTAGCAAAAGCTTTTCATAGATCCGCAAACGCAATAAAATGATCCTTAATTTTACACTCCTTAAAAAGTAATTCTTAAATCTTAATTGTGTCTCGGTGTACCAGGGTTTTTCTCTACTACTCACTCTGTTCTTCTGTATGTTATCCTAGTCAGTAATTTTCAAGCAGTTGTTGTAAGACGTATTGTGCGATAATTTTCGCTTTTTCCCACTTAAGTTTCCGTTGTGATATTTCTTGCTTAGTATTTTTTTATGTCAGTTTAAATAATATTATAGAGATTTTACAAGTTCTGCAGAAATATCATCACTTCTTACTGCCTTGCTTGAGTTCAAATTTTTCAATGCTTTCTCAAATTCTGTTCTTAAAACAGGATCTCCTAAACCATCGTCTTCTCTTTCCAAAAAACAATTGTTCAGAACATTCCAGTCATACAGTTCCTTTGTGTTTCTTTTTTTAAAAAGATAATATCTTTATCGCTCTCTTACTGTTTTATCCTTCTACCTTTTCCTTTGATCCATTAACTCCAAATATATATATATATATAAAAACATAATTCAGTCCTATATTTTTCAGTCGACAGATCATAGATATGTTACACCAAAGAATAAACACAAATTACTTCAAACATTTACAAACCGATTTTCAGTTATAGAACTCAGAAAAGTTACTTTTACACGAACGTAGATAACCTACAATCCACAATGCGGGTTTTGATGAGACGATACTTGCTATATTCTAAGTAAAGATTTTTTTTTAATTTTCGCTAAACAACAAAAAGTAAGAAGATTTTCAGCTGATGGGTAGAGCATTGATAATGTCGAAAGCAGATCGTCAATAGCAAAGGGATCTTCCTTTGACACCAAACATCAGTCCACGACTAGGAAGCAACTTTAGATCAGTTTCTGTAATACGCCGCTTACGGAAGGCACAGGGAATAAAAAAAAACAAATCTAAAATATTTGTATATTAAGTGTACCGATAAATAAGAAAGAAAATGCTATGGAAATAATTAGTGAACTAAATGGTATGTGAAATATCTAACAAAAATAGGAGATGGGGCTGTGAATAACGCTTTGAGCAGTAGTGCATAGCTTCTTTATTGCATAGGATATAGCTTAAGAAAAGAGTTGTAAGGAAAATGAAATTTTCAGTATACTAGGAAGACAATTATGGCGTTGACTTTAACTTATTCACGGAGGCGATAAGCAGTTGGTGGAAAAAAGTGAAGTATTGCAAAAACATAACGGAACCGTTTCGGAAAAAAATATACCCTCACACGCGATTTCGACGCAAGTTAATTTCGCGTCGTATTGTTGAGGAGGAATAACATGACTTTCTGTTCATGATGCTTTATGCCAATAGACACTTTGTTAGGAAGCGGGCCCTGTCTGAATCTGCGCTTCCACATTTGATGACCGTTCACCCAGCTGCAGGGCAGCCAAGCCTTCGCCACCAAATTTCCCGTGGGGGACAGTATTGCTGCTTCTCCCCCTCCCCCCGCCCCCATCCGTCCAGCTATCAGCCCCGGGACCAACTGTTAGCCTTCGCATGCTGCCCGTCCCTGCTTCGACAAATAAAACGATCATGCTGACAAATGCAACGGACGTTCCAGACCATTTAAACTGTTGTTCTCGAAAGCGATTAAACAACGTTGTCGTTTTAGAGCGCAATAGTTTGCTCAGAAATAATATACAAACGAGTAACACTGTAGTGTGTTTTAATTAAATTTTTGTGAGTATATTTGGAGTCCAAACAACAAAAAATAACACGGAGATTTTCAATTCAGAATCCTTTGGATTTACAGTATATGGGTGTTGGTGAAAAAGCGGTGCTTCTCAAATTAAATATAAACGAAATTTCATCCAGCATTTTAACACCATTGCCCTAAGATATTAACTGTAGCTTCTAGAGTGGTGATGTTTAAACTTGCTCTCTATTGGCTAGCGTTTTAGTTTACAATCAAGCATGTTAGTGAGCGGTAGTCCTCGGGCTTGGCATTCAGGAGGACGCTGGTTCAAAACCGCATCTGGCCATCCAGAATTAGGTTTCCCACGAGCTTCAGAAATCACTTAAGTCGAATGACGGTATAGTTCCTTCAAAGGGCTATGGCAAAATTTCTTCCCGTTCGTTAGCTCATCTCCTTTCCTTCTTTAATGACCTTAAAGCCGAAGAGGTGTAATACTTGAAGAAAAAAATAAACTATATTCGCTCACTGGGCTGCCTCGGAGGGAATGACTCCTAAGGGTGGCCTATAAAAAGTTTAACTCTAAAGCTTCCTTCACACACATTTACCTTTTTTCTCGCTCTTCCACTAAACTATATGTACACTAATTTTATAATTACAATGATAACAATAGATTTCTTATTGCTATAAATGTTAATAACTGGCGATTTCCTTTAAAAACTAGCTCGCTGTTCTAATTAGTTTTTCACTTAATAAGCGTGCAAGTTAGGACTATGAAAGTGCCTTGTTTCTCAAACTGCCCTAATTAATTGTTTGTTTCATCAAATAATCCTTGTTGTTATGCTCATAAATGTATTTTACTTTATTTGGTTCTGAATCCATGTTCCGACAGTTTGTCACAGGATCGACGTTGGGTCATGTTATGACTTTCTTAAGAATCTATTACTCTGAACATCACATGATTTTTATGTCTGCTGATCGAAACGCTGTAATTACAATATATTCGATGTGTAAATTCTAAGCTACGGTTTAACGAAGAAAAACACTTTCTATTTTGTTACTTTACGATTCACTTCGTGTTGGTAGCACACTTCTGTTGAAGTTCAAATGAAGTAAAGAAATATTTCTCTTCTTTAATGTGGAAAGAAATGAGCCTTATTACCATCCGAGAATAGTTACTGATTATCATCTTCACATATAGCTAAGCAGCTCAGTCAACATCAAGGTTTATGTCTGTCACTATTCCTCTCTCCATACAACCTAACTACAATCGATACATTTTCGACTAAGGAAGACTAATATAACTTATTTTTCCATTTATTATTGTTACCCTGGGAAGCTGTATAATTTTCAAAAATATAAATGGAATATAGTGGTTGGGTTATTACACTTTAAAATCTCGTGTTGATAACATATTCTCTTTTTTTTGCTTGGGCTTTACGGCTCGTCGACAGTGAGGTCATTAGAGGCGGTATGGGATTGGGGCAAGGAACGGGAAGGAATTTGGCCATGACTTTTTGGAGGAAGCATCCCGGCATTCTCCTGGAGCAATTTGGAGAAACCATGGAAAACACAAACCTGGATGCCCAGACGGGGATTCAAACCCCCGTCCTCCCGAATGCGAGGGATAACATATTAACCGTGGATTAAATCGACAAAACTGTCCCCATAAAAGAGCGGTGTTATTCCTGTGTGCAGGATTACTCAGGTCGAAATATCCCGTCTTGAAAAAGAGAAATCATTTGCTGCGATGATTTTGTCATTTTCCTTTTCCTCGTACACAGAAACTCCTCTATTATACCTACATCACTCTTAAACAGATAAACATGTCAATAGTATTCGTTTTTTCTCCAGTTTTTTTCTTCATTATCTGTAGAACACAAGTAATTGCAAACAGCTAGGTATACCCGAAAGTACAGTATTGCAATATCAAATGATAAACGACAACCGATAAATGAACTCCCAAAACAACAATGTTAAAATAACATAAACGGACCCAATTTCCTTAAACATTTGTTTTTGACACGATAACCGGTAAGTCTTATTCTACAATTCTAGTGTTCGCATGGAAAGATATTGGTGTAAGGATTGAAAGTAATGCATGGAAGGGAAAAGATGACCATGACCACAGGCACAAGGTTGTAGGAAGATTCTTTTTTTAGGTAAGGGTGTCAGGGACTGATATAAGTTACCAAGCGATATGATGAATAATTTGCCAAAAACGTTGAAGGAATTTAAAGTTAAAGTTTGTAAAGGATAAATGTAGGTGGATGCAGAAAAGGGGGAAGATGAGCGTTTAGCATGCGCTCCATTGAAATTTAATTTGATTTAATCCTTTGACGAATTTAGTTCAATGTTTTAGAAAAGTACTGCTGATAATATACTGCAGCTATCTACTCCAGAACACGTTTTACTCGTCAACTGATTGTTTTATTTTGTATTCCAAAGGAGATTTCTCGTGCAAGATGTACGTAATACGTTCTTTACAAATGAGTTGATAACATTATGTTCTTGTAGCTGAAATAAAATGTGGATAGAATTTTTAGTATAGGCTGCCTTGGCTTCGTAAAAAATTCGACTTAACCTTTCATTCCTCCACTAATTCAAACCTTTTCAAATTAACAAGTTAAAAAAATCTTTTGTTTCTTGAAAGTCAGCAAGCGATAGAAACAAACGCTTCAAATTTCGGGTTTGTTCCTTACATAAGAGCTTCTCGTTATCAGCATAGTTCATCTCAGATTCCTCCACATTATTATTGTCTCAAGCACCTGGTTTTCTTTTTCTTTTTTTTTACCGTATCTTAGACATTAAAATCGGCTAGGCTATCACATGTGATGTAATTCGTTTCATTTTTGTTTCTCTTATTTTTATTACAGACTGAAATGTTAAATAAATTCATGTCCATCAGAATTAGGTAACTCTCCAGCAGACCATGTTTTTGCCACTCATAGTCTAATAATGTTACTTGTCTCTTATACCATTCGCGCCTACTCGCCACCAAAGCTCCAGTCCCACTTCTCAATGTTACCATTATAAGTTTGTTGGTGGTTTAATTAATACAATAATTAAGTAATGCACGATACGTTTCAATTTAAACTTTCTTATTTTCTTAAACACGTCGTCAACGATACACTTTACATGAATACACACAATCCAGCGATTGTATACAGCACATCTTCCAAAGACAATACAGTTCTTGTCCGTCGTAAAATTCAGTCGGTGTAAACTTGGCCGAAAAGCTAACTGTTTCTCTGTCTCGGATGTTTGCTTTTTATAAACATCATCGAAATTTCTATAAAACTTCAAAAGCTTCCGCCAGATAATTCTCGAACATTAACAATACTTAAACAATTGAAGCATTTTAAAAACAATCAGAATTAATACATAATCATTTAGAATCAGTTCAAAATAGTCAGAAATGGAAATTAAAGATACTTAAACACAAAATTATTCACAGAAATCATTTTAAACTGTAGTAAATTGTCCTTTAGACATCGTAACTTGCATTAATACTTGGAATTACGAACATTTAAGCAATTCTCTTGCACAATTCTGTTCTTAAACTATTAAATGGCCTTTAAATAATTTCTTTTCATAAAACAAAGTCTATATACATTGATTTACAGGAAATTGCAAAACAAACATACCAGATCATATTCAACCAAACTCTAGCTTACAATAAGTGCTTCATAAAATACCATTACATTTAATTTTAGGTTTGAGGGCTGTTACACAAACTTTTACTAGACTCATCCTAATATGACACACCAGAAGTGAGAAAAAATATAGCAAACAAATTAAATAGTAAAGATTACTTTAAATACTTCACAAACTATAGTAAAGAGGATCTAGATAATTAATACATCTGTAGCTAAATCTGCAAATGCTTCTTAGCGTTTCCTAACATTCGTAAAGGTTTCATGTCCAGGTTTTTGGTAGTAGCCAGCAGGTTGACTGTTTCCCCGCACAACGAGTTTTTGGAGTGGACCAACAAGTGAGGCGCCAACTTTTTTGGCATTTTATCAGTGCGAGCCGCCAGAGCATTGCGCCTGGCGTGAGGCCAAGGTCCGGCCCTGGTGTACGCACGGACTGCTCCAGAGCCCAACGTCGCTGCTAAAGCACTGACAGTATCGGTGTCTCCAAGACAGATACCTGAAATAATGTTAGAAAATTTTATCACTATAGCTTATGGACAAAGTAACGATCGAAAAACTAACAAATCACCATATTAAGACTTGTCAGTATCATGTCACTGTCTCTTTGTGAAGATTACTCGGAAAAAAACTGCACGATCACGTTGAAAACTACAATGCATCTAACAACAATCTTACGTTCAGTCAATAAATTACGTAAATTATCTGAGCTTCCAGTTTTTCCCGTAATTAAAATTATTTCTTTCAATAAATTTAAATCATTTCTACTATATCCATTCCTTGTAGTGAAGAAATTTATTCATTCCTGATGGTAACAGCCAACAATTACTAACCGGATCACACATCGCATTTCTTACTGAATAACAGAAGTGTGTTTGAAGACAAAATTGCTGCCCTTTTCGTGAACAAATATCTAAGTCGGGAGAGGATTTCAAACAATGTGAGGGAAGGAATTCTTCCATGGTCTTCTGAAGGAATCATTCCGATATTAGCCTGGAGTGATTTTGCGAAACCATTTAAAACCGGAGTATAAATGGCTATACGGGGATTTGAATCTTCTTGCGTCCTAGTACCTGGTCCAAGCGTTACAGCTAAAATTGTCAGCAATACCTTTCGCGCATAAGCCGTGCCCTCAAATAAATAAAACGACTGGAGCAGACATAGAACTTTTAGGATGCCATAAGAATAATAAAAACTGAACATTTCTAGTTTAATCAACATGATTACTTTTGAACGAAAAAAATTGAGGTCTCATACAAAGAAACTGCCCAAGTAGAAATTTATATCATTTGATGCAATGTGGCCAATAACATTAATGGTATTCTAAGAACGTTGTGTGAATAAATACAAATTCTTATCTTTTTAATACTTACTTGTGAAATGCAATTAAGCTACTTATTATACTATATAGTTTTCAACTGTATTATTTTAAATCTATATTATCTTAAATCTTGGATACTGGAACCAGTGTGTTTACCTCGTGATCTTGTGTATCTGTGTGTGTGCCTGTGTGTGTCCGTTTCTGTTGGTATTTGTGTGGAACTGAGTGTGTGTGTGTGTGTGTATGTGATGAAATGGTGATATCGCTCAGCAGCTGAAGAGCTGCGTTGTAAAACAGAGAACTGCGATATTTGTACTCAGCATGCAAATGCAAAATTCCATAAGGTTCCTTCTAAAAATGAAATGAAATTCCGAAGATTTTATGGTTAAATAAACCCTCTTTACTGTTACTACGCCTCAAATATGCGGAAAGAAATTGCGTTCTTTATACAAGAAGGAGTTTTACACCTTTATACAGGAAAAGAGTTTACAGAAATAATGAAAGTGTTCCAGAGACAGTTCTGCTGGGAACGTCAGCGGTGCCACTGATGCTCAACATAAAAAGGTAATTTAGGTCTGCCGATATGAAAATGTAAAGAGCTTTTTATCCAATATAGCTAGTATTTTTTTCTGCAGTAGTTGGAGACGATCTAATAATATGGTGACGTACCAAAAAGAAACTTGATTCTTCGCTACAGAATATTCCGTAAAATAGTCTTCCGTTTTAATGAATCTAACTATGATACCCAGCAGAGGTAGTGCCGTAGTTTAGTAATAGAATCTTAAAATCGCTGATGAGATCTATCTCCAGTTTCTAAGTGTTTACTAGTTTTATAGCTGTATATATCACTGACAAACACGACAAGCATTAGTTTCTAAATTTTTGTGCACTTTTTTAAGATACCAAATAGTTATTTTGGAAAATATCTGCATATGAATCAATCCTGTTACACTATAATACTATAGCCTTTGCTTCATATAGCTCTGTGTCAGGTTTGATTGCAGTGTTTTAATAATGACATTCATCACTCCTTTAGCGATAGTACTAATTGAAACGGACAAAAAAAAAATACCCTTCGACAGCATTTGAATGATTGTATTATGATTAATGATAATTTATTGTGATAATTTCAGGACGCAAATATCTAATACATTTCGACTGAATGTTCACAAATAACTGCTGTAACGTGGTATCCGATTTCCCTCTTGAGTTACTTCGTGTGTAAGTAGGGTGTATACACCAATTGGAAATTATTTTTCTAAACATGTGTTCCCTTCACCCGTTAGCTAAACCTGGATACTGGTAATGAAGATTGACGCTCCTAACATACTGAACACAAATACAGTTCTGGCTTTCTGAAAAATCACTTATATACCAGAAAAAGTCTTCTGTGTAACCATCATGTAGACTCGATTATACTATAATTTATTTACTCTGAAATGCTTTTTTCGTAATTGTAGTCATATAGCGCGTAAGAGAGATTATGTTTGTAAATTTCGTAGGGCACTGAATCCTATCAAAACATAGGCGCCATCAATGTATTAATGGATGGTTCGGTTTCCACGTTACACTTTCAGTACTGGAGCAAAAGTAGTTGACCTACCTCTGACACTGCAGCTCAGATACCGGGAGGTCCAAACCTCTACTTGTAAATGAAGATTTTCAATATATTCAAAATCAAGTTAGCAAAGACTGACACTAATAAAATAATACATAAGAATGAAGTTTCTCTTGTAACACAGTGATTGTCATTCACCAAGAGGTCCATTCATTATGTATAAAGTAAAGAAAATATATATTCACATAAAAGATATATACATACATCAAATGATATTTACACACCTGAGGCTTCTCAGCCATCTTGTCATAATGTATGGCCTTTTGGGTTAACTACGAAAATCAATCGGTCATTTAAAGTTTTTTTTTCCAACATTATAGACGAAAAAATTGTGTCAGCAATACCGAGAAATTTGCTCATCCTTGCTTTTCTCTCAGTCATCCATAAGATAAAGAACTCGTGTAAGGATACTTGAGCAGATAATTAATGGGATTAAAAATAAAAGGAAAGGATGTTTTGATACTGTGGGAACATTTGTTTCGGTGACTGAATTGATATAAATTAAATCTGCAGTTGGGATATCAGCAACTTCTGAAGCGTCGCAAATACAAAACCAAAATATAAATCTTAGTTAACGAATTTAAAACGTGAAAAAAAACAGCGTTGAAGACAGCGTAAATCATTTTTTCGGAAACTCTTTTGAATCTGTTTATCTTAATCCATTTCCCTATCAAATTGGTTGTCGTTAACCAATTAAAGGATCGATCCAGACATAACATCGATCAGTGATTCACAGATGGCTCTGCTCACCTGGCAGCAAATTTAAATCAGTTAGTGAATTACACATTGCTGTCGCGTTCGGTGAACTATGGACAGACTCGCGTTAGGATGGAACGAATAGAACAGTTGATTTCATGTTTCCTGAATCTCCTGCCCAGTATAAAAAGAAATTAATAAATGATAAGTTCTTCACAATTCCACTCACGACAGATTTTAAATCATCCGTTAAGCTAATCACTTTGCTGTGACTCGTAAATCAGGCATATTAGGTAATAATTATTCCAAATCTGCTAGCATAAAGTAATTAATGTAATAGTTTATCTCATAGGTTCCCAACCTTTTTTGACATACCGCCCCTTTTTCGAAAAAAAATTTCTCACCGCCCCCCTGTTTGAAAAAAAACAGCACCGACGTCTTTTTTTGTTGTAATCAACATTGTGTAATCCATAGCGCTTCAGTTTAATTGGCTTGTTGCCCATTTCTTCAAACAGTGATTTGATGGCACCCCTCTTAGGTGAATTGGAGTATATTAAATATTTAAAAACAAGGACAGATATTTTAAAATTACTTTATTAAAGAATATTAACATTATTGGTGCCTTGTACAAAATTTGATAAAAAACATATATTGAAAATTATTGTAAAATTATCAGTGAGAGGTCCGAGCTTGATGTATCTGTTTCTTTTTTTTTGTTAGTAAATTACTTACTACACTAAATCCCCTTTTGGCTAAATATGACGACGGGAAGGCAATCTTCTTTTTCTTCTTCTTCTTCTTCTTGTGTCGATGACAGTATCAAATATGTGGTAGTTTTTCTGCCGATGTGATGGCTTTGTCACTAGCTGATTGGAGGTAAAATTGAGATACATTTATTCCAAATTGTTAACAGAAAATATACCATGGTTTCTCTCTCGCCGCACGAACATGTGGTATCTGGCTGATCTCCCAGGTCTCCCCAAGTGGCAAGCGTATCTTTGCAGCGGCCAACTCCAAGCCTGTTTAGTGACTTCCATATGGGCCATAGTTGTTCAGACCCTGGTGGTAGACCCTCTTTTTGCTTGATCCATTCGAACCCTTGTTGTAATCTGTTCTCCCAAGCCAGTATTCTTTCATTGCTTGGAGCTCCAGTTGGTGGCTTTGAAGTTCACATGAAGCTTGAATGGGACTATAGTCTCGATGGCGCTGGTGTATAGCCATGTAGGGGGTGTCGGACTTCTTCAATCACTTTAAGCCTTGCCACGCTGGTGGCAACTTCCCAGTGTATATCTACAGGGGCGATGCCAGCTAGTATCCTCACTTTGCTCACAGGTGATGGTCTGAGGCAACCTATGATGACCCGGCATGTTCTGTGGAGCGCAACGTCTACTGTCTTAGCATGGCTGGATTTTTGCCACACAGGACATGCATACTCTGCTGCGGAGTAGCATAATGCTAAGACAGAGGTGCGGATGATGCTTTGGTTAGCTCCCCAGCTAGATCCGGTCAACTTGCTTAAGATGTAGTTGCGTGCTGATACTTTCATCTTGACATTGCGACAGTGGCTTTAAAAAGTGAGACCTCTATCAACCCAGGTATTTTGGATTTTCAGGGAATGCAATAAAAAACTTTTTTGTTGCAGCCCACAAAGCCGGATATAAATCTGGAGTTTGCCTCTGTAGCAAAAATTCTTGATATCCATTTTTTAATTTCAATTTTAATTCTTCATTTTTGGCAGTTCTATCAACTCTTCCTGTAGCGATAAATCTGCTGTTTGTAGGTTTGAGAAAGGTTCTAATACCCAATCTGGAATGGTCATCTTAAGAATATCCTGAAATTTGTTTTTAAAATCTTCTTTAAGTGCTTCCAATTCACTCCATAGAAAATATAAAATTTAAAAAATATATTTTTTTAAAGTCATATAGCCTAATATCGTTCTCACACACACCGGCAAAACCAGAGCCGGCGCCGGCCTTCTCGCATCGAGTTCAATAAGTTTTTTGCTTTGGCGGAAGAAATCGGCATCCACCATTCAAAAAACGTTACTTTAATAGTTTTATTACATCGTAGAACGAAGTATAGTAAATATTTCATTAACATACAGTACTGGATACATCCTGTGTTGACTCAAATACAAAAAGAGGCATAGAAAAAGTGAAATAAATTAGGTACACAAATATTCTGCTATAGTTTTGTTTCATTGAAAATTTTTGACCAATTACGAAATGAACTCAATTTTTTAAATATTATACAATATCTACGACTGCGATTGAAATCTATAAATTTCTTCTATTGATTTTTAAGGATCTCGTTAAAGGAGCAACATTTTTGACTTACATGAGACCAACAGATTAGGAATAAGCACAAGTAAAGTAAAGCGTAGGCGTGGAAAGAGATGTATACATTTCTGAAAGAATATTTCGAAATGAAAAGAAAATGAAACAAACTGAAAAATGATAAATTACATATTTATTATTAGTGCTAACAAACATTATAATTAACTTACACTTTACTTAAAATTGTAAATCTGGTTGTTCTATTATTTGTGGTATCAACACAAAGATACTTTGTCAGTATCGAAGGCGCGTTGCCGTGGCAAATTAACAAAATAAATTGTATAACCTGTTCTTTATTGTTAAAACTAATAATAAATGTATAACTAATCAACTTTCAGTTATTTTTTTCTTTCACTTCAAAATCATCTTTCAAAAATGTGTAAATCTCTTTGCACGCATTCTGTTCTAACTTTGAAATGGTTGGCTGTTTTATCCCACAAATAAGGTTTAATATCAACTAATTCAATTAATGTCATAGTATCGCGTGAGTAATTTATTTATTGAAAAACTACAGAAAATTGTCGGGACTGAGATTAGATCCTCTCCGCCACCTGCACCAGTGTGGACAAGTGTGCATAAGAAAAAATTAAATAAAAGGGCCGGTGATCTGCCAGACCGACTACGTGTAAGGCCCATTCACGCTAGCGGTCAGGTCAGCTCAGCTCAGCTCACAATCCAGGATAGCATTCACACTAGTGGTCAGCTCAGCTCAGGTCAGGCCAGATCAAGTAGTAGACGAGGCCATTTCATTTCCATTGCTCATAGTGCACAATGCCGTTTTCCACCCCAACGTCAATTAAATCGCAATGATTTTGGATCAAGATCCTAAAAATACGTCAAGATCAAAAAGAGGATGGTTCTGGGTGCATCCAGAGATTCAAGCGCAAACAGATCAAGAGAAAAATGAATGCTAACTACCGGCTATGCCGTGCGAGACGAGTGGTGGGAAATGCTATTGATATTTTAGAGCTCAAAGATTTCGAATTTATTTTAGAAAAATTAATCCTGCTCCAGTATCAATTGATAACATAATTTTAGCAACATGTATTTTGCACAATTATTTACGGAAGGATAAAATTTCATGCCATGGACAAAGTGGATTTCAGAATTAGCGAGAGAAATCCTACTTTATAAATATACTTTGTTCATGTGCTAATGCTGGTACAGAAGCATTTGATTCTAAAAATATATTCACAATATTTTTTAAAAAATTCTGAAACAGGATCTATATCTTGACAGTACCAAAATGTGTAATAATATTTGAATTTACATTAAAGTTTGTCGACTTGATGATAAACAGAAACAAAATACCGTTAAAACATTTTTTATTTATTTATTACTCTTTTTTATTGCTTACGAGCATAGTTTTCAGTCGTTCGCCGCCCATTTTATCTGACCTGACCTGACCTGACCGTTGCTCGTACACACTAGCGGTCAGCTCAGCTCAGGTCTTTACCTTTGTTGATCGGTGGCGACGCGATCTTCAGTTTGAGCTGCCTTGCCCTGACCTGAGCGGACCGCGTAGTGTGAATGCTCCCATTGGATTACGTGTATAGCGATTTTTGACCTGAGCTGAGCTGACCGCTAGTGTGAATGAGTCTTACGTGTTAAAGCTCTCATTTGATTACATTGTATCCGGCGCCGGTTTTGCCGGTGTGAAAACTGCCTAACAATATCCCGTTTCAATATATGCCGGCCTTACACGAAGTACTTAGCAAAAGAGGGATTTCAATATCTGCCACGATGCAATATAAGAGCTGTAGGATCTCAAATATGACATTATTTGTACCGGAAACAGACGCCACATATCGATTTTAGGTGCCTTAGCGCCTCCCATAGTATATGTTGTAAACGGTATGATGGTTTGTTCAGTTTGCAATTAAAGCCCATTTATTATTGATGAACGTAAATTCGACACCCCTCTCGATTTAAGGAACACCTACCTTTGACAGAGAGGCTAACCATACTAGAAATATTATTCCCGTTTAAACTACGAATGCATACACTTGTTTATTTCATTGTGATAACATTTCCATATTCACTTTCAGTTCAAAGTAAAGCAAACTTACACTAACTGAGAGTTAAGTACTTCCCGAAGCTGCTATTTCGCTAACAAGATATGCGCTTCCGAATATGGTAACCACATGCACTGCAGAAACTGTTCACAATCGACAGAAGAGACCCATCACCGAACCCGTGGACACGTTCAGTTAACCTGACAGTGTTGCTGGTTTTCTGGATCACAGTATTTTCTTAAATTTGAATTTCATACAACTTCATGTCAACCATAGGTATTCTTACCCTTTATAAAAATCTCTAAACGTCAAAAATGATGTTGATAATAATAATAATAGGAATAGTAGCAGTGATCAGTATAGAATCGAGTGCAGTTAGCACACGATACAAAAATTAAATAAAAGATTAAAACATAGTTCAAATTTCACAGCACATTGCTCACGTAATATCAATCAGTAAACAGAATAATAAGCAAATACTAATGATAATGAATATGTACTATGGCAGATAGATATTCCAAAATAAATAATCTTCAGTAAGTCGGTCCACGTAAGTTGTAGATACTGCACAGGTTCGCAGTCGCTCCGTCAGAAGGCACTACCGAACAATCGAACACTGACCAGTGTAAACGTATAAGCATTGTTGATCGATCCGGAATATAAACATACTAATAATGGTGATCCCTGTGGTGCACAGTGCTTGCTGCGACTCATTCATCAACCACTGAAGCAGGTGTTAGCAACAAAGATATAATGTACTAATATCAACTTTTAATCCCCACTGATCTTGCTTAAAGGACATTTGGAATTACTTGCTGAAACATTTGTTCATTGTTTTTTGTTATTAATTAATCTTATCCGCAAGTCCTTGCCAGTGTTGGCTAGGGGGGCGCTGGCTGGGCGTCAACGCCCCCCAAATTTGCCTTTGTTCACAAACGCCCCCTTCGAGCTCCCTAACGCCCACTGGGGGGCGGTACGGTCAACGTTGGGAACCACTGGTTTATCTGATTAATACATCGCAGTTACTGTTTGATGTCTGTGTATGTGGTTTTTTTAACCACTTAACGCGATTACTAATCACCATATTCACAATGCTTGTGAATAACCGATCTCCATCTCACTAAATTTTGGTTACTACCAGTTGGTCCATCTTTTTATCCTTTTCGTATTGGTCCTGGCACATCACGAGACACCGGCAACTGTGCACAGGCCTCCATTGTGTAGCCTTGTAGAACCGTATTTGTGAGATCGGAGTATTTACTCTAGGGGAAAGTCGGATAAAACCGGGTAGGTGGACAAAACAGGGATTCGGGTTTTATAGCTTGATTTGTAGTGATATCTAGCGAAAACTTCTAGAACTATTTCCCGACGAGTGCCATGACAGCGTGCAGTGAACAGAAGTCGTATAAACCAACCCATTTCGTAGTGGCAATTTTTTTAAAGTTTCACCTGAAAACGTTAACAATCCGGCGTCTGCAATATTACGCTACCAATCATAAATACCTAAGGATTTAGTTCTGGTAAGTACAACGTATGATAGCTCATTATTTACTTGTTATTTTGACGATTTATCTTCTTGTCTATGAGTTGTTTGAACAATTCTAGAATAACAATACTTCAAAATGGCGTGGTCGGACAAAACCGGGATGCGGGTCGTCGGACATTAGCGGGAAGTTCCCGGTTTTGGACAACTGAATTTTTTGCGTGATTAAATTGGAATTTACTTGTTTAGTTATTGTTTGAAGATCTCATAAATATTTTGAAACTATACAAAAAGTGTTATTTAAATTAAGTTGTTATATAGAAAACTGTTTTTTAATTATTTACATTCAAAATCAAGCCTTTTTTTTTTTAATCATCCTAGTCGTGCTGTTTCAATCAACTAAATTGGAAAGTTGTGTAGATATGCATATTTAAGGGCAGCAGTTGCACAAACTACTATAAAAGGGTTTGAAAAGACTGGTATCTACCCGTTTAACAGTGAAATGTTCCCAGACCACCTATTTGCTCCCGTTGAGACAACCGAGAGGCCCCTGGAAGTGGAAGAGAAGCATTTAGCTGCACCGCAAACATTGCCTGAACAACATGATCCTGATGTAGACGTGCCTGAAGGAATCCATAAGCCTCAGCCTGAGAAAAAGAATGGGTATATAGAGAAACAAGCTCCAGTCCCTGTACAACTTTCTACGACTTCTTAAGGTCGGGGGCCAAGATATGAAGTGTCCTTTTGCAGTCTCGCCAAAGGATATAAAACCTATTCCAGTACAAACCGGCCCTAGGGCATCAGGTAATCCGGTATGAGGCGAGGGAAAACAGCTATTATTACTTCATCCCCCTACAAATCAGAACTCGAAATAGAAGATAAAGAAAGGATCAAAAAACAAGACAAGAGAGACTTAGCCATTAAGTGAAGTCTTTTCAAGAAGACAGAAAAAATTTAAAAAAGTGAGGTTAAAAAGAAGAAGCCGAAGAGAAAAAGAATCCTTTGCGGCAGTTTATATGAACATTTTACATCTAAGGAGAGTTGGATACAGTGCATTCACTGCAAATGGTGGGCGCATGAAGCGTGCAGCAATGCAGGTGAACAAAACCAAAATTTCAGTTGTGATTTATGTGCCAAAAAAGATTAACTCTTAGAGAGTAACATAAAGCATTGTTATTTGATGTAGCTTTGATATATTTTCAAATTCTATATGTATAATACGTCATATCTTGCTAGTTTTCCTTTAATAAATAGTGTAATTGCAAACTTACAATATGCTTTTTTATTACTCTTTACAGTTCCCGGTTTTGTCCAACCAAGTCGGACAAAACCGGGACATTGCAAACTTCTAAAAAAATGTGTTTTTATGATCTTAATTGCTGTTGTTCACGACTGGTTTATTATTTTTTTTCTTCACAAGGAATCAGTTTATCGTTTTAACACAAATTTTTACTATTTTGTTCACAAGATGAATATTAGAAGGAAAAAAACCGTTAGGATCCCGATTTTATCCGACTTTCCCCTACTGCAAAAACCTGTAACTATGTATTATGGGTGGTAAGTGTATTTTTGTTTGTGAAAAGTGTAGTTTATGAGATTGAGATCAGGGACCGTCCCCAGCACTCTCCTTGATAAAAGAAACACAATCTCCACGGGTTATCTGCCGGATAATATCTTCATTAAACGTAATTTCTTTAATACACAACGTACAGGTAAGCTGTCTTAACGTAGCTTACCCTCAACTTCTGTGGGTCCGATACATTTTCACCATATTCAAGCAAAAGAGTGACAATGGTTTCACAATCAAGTTATCTCATTTATTTTTCACTTCCCTCCGTTAGCCTTTGCAACAGGTAGGCTACATGATCTTCTCTTTTTACAACTTCTATTGTGTGTCCTGCCAGCAGATCTTATTATGAAGTAAAATTTAAACGTGATTGGCAGTGCTATTTACATTTTACCTTTACTTTTTAATAGAAATTCTCTTCCTCTTCCATGCTGAACTGACGTATTAAGTGTATAGATCGCACTTTGGTTTTATACAGTTCTATGTCGTTGTAATATTAGTACAAAACGTTATAACATCTGTGAACAATTTATTTTAAAACAACAACGGAGTCATTAATTAAAACACTCAACAGCAATGGTAACTGTGTGTTTTAGCATCGGTCTCCCTCTTACCCCAGCAACATATCTTGTCCCTCCTTCGTGTTTAATTTTTGACCAGATTAAAAATTTGAGTTAATGAAAATTTTTAAAGCCCTGGATTGTTACTAACTTCTTAACCGTACACAATAATTTTAGAAACAATTTTAATCCTGTTACAGTTTTTGAGATAATTACTTGGAACATCTCCTTAAAATTCTTAATATCACAAAACTCAATCCATCCAAACCAGCAGTGCATGGGCACATACAGCACACCCCCGAAATTGAAGGGAAGTCATACTCCACCACTTTCCGAATTTGCTTAAAAAATGTTAGCCATATTTTTTTATTTAACGATGTAGTAGCCTACTCTGAGGAATGTATTTTTTTATATATATATATATGCTTAACGTCTCTCTAACAGTGAGGTCTTTAGAGACGGGAAAGGATGGGGAGCAAGGAATGGGAAGGAATTCGGCCATGACCTTTTGAAGGAACCATCCCGGCATTTGCCTGGAGTGATTTGGGAAACCATGGAAAACCTAAATATGGATGGCCAGACGGGGATTCGAACCGCCGTCCTCCCGAATGCGAGGCCAGAACGCTAACCGTTACACCACCACTCTCGGTCTGAGGTACATAACAGTTGTACAAGTTTTAAGCCCTTGAGGAGAATTCAATTTCCCCACTAAATTTTCGTTCAGTAACAAGGAACAATCGATTTTTTAATTTATTACCTTTAGTTTTGTTAATTATTTTATTTTAGAGGTTGGTAGAAAACTACTTCTTGACTCTGCATGAGACGCAACAGCAGTGACCAGAGCGAAGATCGAGGTTTGGCGATGGACGCTGTTACTGGTAGTGGCCACACCTGTTCCTGCCCTCCCCAATCTGGACAGAGTAAAGTACTCCCTGACGGCCGGCCTCCAACACCCCAGGGCCCAGGTCGATCGTAAACACTTGCCGCTCAGCCTGATGTAGTGGCTGGCCGCTCCAATCTGGTCTCCCCTCCCCCAACACTATTCATCAGGATACGCAACCTCTTCGCCATCAGTCGTGTCCAATATTTGCCGGATAATTTCAGTCTAAGCATTAGTGCTGAGACACACTTCAAATGGCCTTCCATTCCATACCCCCCAAAAATATTTGAGTGTATTCGATTAGATAATAATCTGAAAACAAAAAGTAATATTTTCCACTATACGAAATGAGGTGTTGAATGGACTAGGTGGTGCTCCATCCCGTTAAACACTAGTTGACATTGTACAGTTGATGAAACTGAATATCGATCATCAGTAATGGATATGTGCTCAATGAAATAAGAATTATTGTCACTTTCAGATGTTTCTTATGACCTTTATACAATCAGCTAATCACCCCTGAAGATGTTCTTTTTCGCAATTAGGAACGGATGAATCCTGACCTCAAGTATTTGAGATATTTGATTGCTGAAAATCTCAGCCCGAGCCTTAACCGCAGCTTCCAATAAATCTCACCTGAAGGTTTGCAAGACAAGAGGTAAGGAGTAAACTAAGAAAACTAAGAGATAAGAATTTCTCGAAAAATTACTGCAGTCTGCTGGATTTTGATATCTATTTTTTTTTTTACTGCTTTACGTCTCTCAACAGCGAGGTCTTTAGAGACAGGAAAGGATGGGGGCAAGGAATGGGAAGGAATTCGCCCATGGCCTTTTTAAGGAAGCATCCCGGAATTTGCCTGGAGTGATTTGGAAAACCATGGAAAACCCAAATCTGGAAACCCAGATGGGGATTCGATTTGATATCTAGCTGCACACATCATGTATAATAATAGTCATAAAACTTCCGTGTAATCGTAATGATCTGGTGTGGCAGAATCGCGATTCTTGTGCTCTGAAATGCTACTAGAAGCACCAGTATTGTACTCTTCCGTCTAATCTGCCACAGATCACCCCTTATACTGCTTTACAGAGCGGGCAAGCCTCACACCTCCACGTTCTTTGATGTAGAGTGGGCGTCCACCACATTGTCGCCTACTCGTGGTTTCACCGTCATTCACTTTCCATAGATGATCACTATAGTAGTACGCGAACAGCCGACCCGCCTCTCCGTTTCCGAGATGCAGGTTCCCTGAAGCCGCGCCAACAAACCACTGGCCCATAATTTAGGGGAATTTCGTGATCTGTGGGAAGAAATGTGGTGTCAGATATCTCTGGAAGCCTACCAAGGACTTGTAGAATCCATGCTAGGCCGAATCGCCAACCAGTATGCTAGTAAGTAGATGGTCATAATGTTTTGGCTGATCAGTGGATGGATGTTCGAAACAGTGATGAATAAGTTTTAAAATACTGCCATGTCTGTCAAGTACGGAGAAAAATAATCATCTGTAATTGATTATCATTTTTCTCATCCTTCTCATGAAAATAGATTAGAATAACGAAGGAAAACTGTAATGTGTAATTTTTTCTCTTTGTGTATATTTCAAAGCTTTCGAGTTCAAAGTCTTCATGCCTCCAAATATAAATTCGGCCGCCTCTAATGACCTCGCTGTCGACGAAGCGTAAAGCCCAAGCAAAAAAAAATATATAAATTCAGTTTCTGGAGCAGTATAGACAGTTTGAAACTTTGACGATGATGTCAAGCCTAATTTCAGCCGCTTCCTGGCAACGTTATATCCTCTGCCTTGATTTATACGGTGTCGGCAGAGAAGGCGTTTGAGGTGCGACACAACTCAAACACGACACTGTTAAAAGGAAGCAGGCAAAATACGGTAAATTGCATCTCACGCTCCTCTTTCAGAGGAAACAATTTTAGCCAGCTGCAAAAAAGTGAGGTCGTTTTTTTATGCTGAAAAATCCTCTCTGAGTTAACGTTGAGTCGAAGGAACCAAACCAGCTTGATATTAAAGTTTTCCGAGACTTCTTTACTCAACCAGCATGTACTTTTTTTGGAGCGCTATTTAACTAAATCTATCAATCAAGTTAAAATTTGTAGAGGGCAAATGTAGGTGGGTGCAGGATAGGGGGAATGTGGGTGTGTAGGGAAATTGCCACAGGAGCGTATGCTCCATTGCAATTAAATTAAATTAAGAAAAAAAAATCAATGGTGAGCTATTATCGTTGTTCTTCATCATTTACCAAGAGTTTTTGACATCAGCTTGACATACGTCACCGACATACAGAATTTCTTATTTCATATGAAATAAAGTAAGATTAATAATTTAAGAGTGAAATTTTAGATATTTAATTTCTTAATATTTAACTGTCTACTATTGAACTAATTTAACGTTTATAAAGGGATTCAATAATTCAATAAGACTTCACATAATTATCCAATCATAAATGCTCTTTCCATAAGTAAAAAAGATAATTTCAATTAAGTCTACTTTTCGTTCTTTCTTCTTCTTCTTTTAGTTATTAATCTGAAGATTGGTTTGTAGCAATTCTCCATGTATGCCGCTTCTCTGCTTTCGTTTTTGATTGTGCATAGCAGATGCATTTTATGTGATTCATAATTTGATTCACATAGCTTAATCTTCCTCTGTGGTTTTTTCATTCAATCTTTCCTTCAATAATGACCATTGTGACGCAAAAGATGGCCTATCATTTTGTATCTTCTCCTTCCATAATCTTCCTTCCTCAGAAACTCTTCTGTATATCTCATGATTAGCAACTTAACCCGCCCAGCTTTTCTTTAGCATTCATCCGTAACAACAAACCTCAAATGCCCCCAGTCGTTTTCTTTCTGCGATCCCCATGTTTCGTTCTTCCATAAGCAATGTTTTCTAAGTTGCTGCTAAACTAATGTAATTTCAGATCACTTTTTCATTCATTTGTTTTAATAGATATGTTTTTTCCCGTGACATTAAATAGTATTTAACTTTACAAGATGTATACCACATAAATTTCACTTCCTGAATGTAACATTTGGGTATCCAGATCCACTTTCTATCCCCCACACCACAACTATTAACAGACTTGAGGTTTCCCCCCATTGCTAGATAATTAATTTTTGCTCTACATAAACTTTTAACAAATATAATTATTAATTGCTTAAATTAATGACAACAGGGATCGGGGTGCTGCTTTACGTAATTGCTTAAATCTACTGTACCTAAAACTTGATTCCATAAGAGAACTTTATCAATTTTATTTTTCACAACGATAAAAAAATAAATTGGAAACAAGATCTTAACAAACCTGGCCATTATTAATTCGTGCGTCGTACAATTACTGCTATAAATCTGTTATATTTCGAAAATACTTTCCGTAATCCACAGTCTACTAGTTTCTTCTTATGAACGCCTTGCCCGTGTCGGAGTGTAGTTTATCCCTGCATGACAACGTCTAGGAAGATGAATTGGGGTGGTTTTCCGATGCCTTTCCCAGCATGACAGTGTTGTAAATGTGGATGAATGTGATATTGTATTTGTCCACTGTAGAGTGTTGTTTGTATTGTTGATGAGGGATTAAAGAAAGGACAGACTTAAATTATGTAACGGAACATTCATGCCTACTCTTCCGAAAGAAACAAAGTCCACGAGACTTAAGGCTCCACCAACGAACGAATCACCATCAACATTGTCGTATACAATCACGCCATGTACACTGCAGAGAGATTTGAAATTAAACATAGGAATTTCGTCACAATTCCACCCTGCCGGCCAAGTCTTGAGAATAAAAATTTCTTCCACAACCAGCACTATAGCCAGCAAACCTCATGTCAAAGGAAGTTGGCTAGAAGGCACTTTACCGTGGATATTATTTATATCGTACTAGCAAACCTCTCTCCAACTCGTTGAGCCACTAGCTTAAAAAATACTCTACGTACCAACTTACATAATTCTAAGTCTGTGAGCACATTTGTAAGTAAGCGGCAAAGCCTCGTACTCGAATACAGCCAACTTGTGAGGGGTTGTACGAGAGAAGTAAAGGAATTGGGTTACAAAACTTTAGTCAGACCATTGCTTGAATATGGTGGTGTAATATGGGATACAGCAGTTGGTGCGGGTGCTAAGAGGGGTTGCTAGTCTTTGGAAATTACCGCAGAACACAATCAGTAATTGATATGATAAAAGAGCTGGAATGGAAGTCATCGGAAGGCAGAAGGAGTTGAATGAGT
>JARYHS010009186.1:150162519-150221524 GCA_031002005.1 Vandiemenella viatica
TGGTTGAACGAGCCTGGTGCCAGTGCTCAGAAAACGCTCGGCTACTGACGTGTCGTCACGCGTAGCTGCGGCCTTTATTATTATCCATGCGATGTCAAAACAGAAAAGAAAATTACCAAGTTGGTGGATTAGAGAAATTCATCGTCAGCGAAGAAATTATCTTAATAATTTAATTCGCGAATTGACTTTAGAAGGAGACAATCAGCTATTTCAAAACTTTACGAGATCGATTTCGAACATTTGCTGTCATTAGTTAGACCTCATATTAAAATGCACGATACGCCTATGCGTGAGGCGATCCCACCACAAGATAAAATTAATAGTAACTTCAAGATTCCTAGCCTCAGGAAGTCCCTACTCAAGCCTGCAGTATATGCTGCAAGTATATAAACAAAGCATCATCCGTTTAGTACGGTTAGTCTGTGATGGCACTATTGAGTCACTCCAAAATTATATGAAGTCTGGTACCTATTTTTAATTTGTGTTTACAAATATAGATTTAAAGGTTATTTTTATGCTTTTTAAAATTATGGCATTGATTTCAAGTTTTAATAAAAATTGGTAAAACAATTATATTGCCTGTCACAAAATCAATATGTTTTTAGGCACTTTAGGATCTGAATTTCGTAACACCAAATTCAATCAAAATCCATTCAGCTGTGAGAAATACTATTAAAAAAGACTTACCACTTCTAGTTATAGAAGTTCTCTTCTGTTTTGATCGTTTTCGCCTGAATGACTCTAGCTGGCTTGTTATTTTTTTCTTTACATCATCAATACTAAAGTTTAAAATCTCCCTGATTTCACGCCATGCACCTTATTTTTTAGTTAGATTAAAATACTGGAGCTATCCCATAACACCCTCTTTAATTCATACGCATCAATTAGAGCTAAGCAAGTTTCATTGTCCCACGTGCTCGCGCTCATTGTAGAAACCTCCAAATACCGTCCACACTGAGCGCCGAACAAACACTGGCTCGCCTTTGAGCATTCCAAAATACCGACAACCGATCGGCTCGCCCCGAGCGAGCTCGCTGTCGTTCGTTGCGAGCGTGCTCAGGCGTCCACACTTGAGCCGCTCGCTTCACTGAGCTCAAGTGGATACGAGGCCTTAGTGGACGGACGAGCATGATTTGGTGACGTAACCCTTACGATACCCATAACATTCTTGTAGCCGTCGGTTCGCCTTACCGATTTACAAGAACCACCACAACGCATCTCACGTTGTGTCTGAAATGGCCCTTCTTGCGCGGTTTCCAAGCTAATTCGCTTCCCGCGAATCTCAATGGTCCTCCCACCATAATCTATTATGGCCCTATTTTTTGCCAAGAAATCCCTTCCTAACAAGCCTTCAAATGGCAAGTCTACATCCGTCCCTATCACATAGAACCTTTGCCTTAGTACCAAGCCCTTTTCGGCTTGCAACTCAATTACCACGGAAGCTTCTGTTTTCACTATATTGTTGCGAATCCCTTTAATTATAATTTTTTCACTAGTATCCCTTTTTGCTCCCTTAGGTATACTATCCTTTCTTATTAAGCTGATCTGTGCCCCGCTATCTACCAGGAATTTTATAGGAGTGCCCTTTACATTCTTGTATTGCATCATCATATACTCATTTATGTTTGTGCAGTCTACTTTATATACTTTCTGGGCCTCGGAGCAATGCGACTGCCTCATTACGCCTCCTATCAGTTTACCGGTTTCCTGTCATTCTTCTTTTGTGTCCACGTACTCTCACGGCATTCTCGTGCATAGTTCCCTTCACTATTGCATTTAAAACAAGTGATTTCACTTACACTCGGTATTCTTCTCTTGACGGGTACCGCTTGCGCCGCTTGTCTAACACTACTCCTAGTTTCTCGCCGCGTTTCCATCATTCTGCCGGCGTTTTCTTTCTCTAATTTCCTTACCTGGGCTAGCAAAGCATTTATCGCCTTCTTATCTAGTTCTTCCTCTTTTTAAACCATTCTTACACGCCTTTGCGCCCGGCAATCCTTGGCTGTATGCCTGGATTTTCCGCAACTGAAACAGGATGGAACGGTAATCGTAGGCTTCCGCGGCCAGAGTCAGTTGATACTTGGCTGTCCGGGTGGCGCCGCGTCATGTTCATCGTAGCCGACGTTTCGACCCTCATTCTGGGGTCTTCTTCCAGAACAGCCCTGGAAGAAGACCCCAGAATGAGGGTCGGCCACGATGAACATGACGCGGCGCCACCCGGACAGCCAAGAATCAACAGGATGGAACGGTTTTTCTCTCTACCTTTGGAGTCCTGAAGGGATATCGCGACACCGGTTTTTCTTCTTCAGTAGCTGCAATTTCTACTGCTTCGGATAGGGTTATGGTCTCTCCCCTATCCCGTACAATTGTTTTCACTCGGTCATCGTATAACTCTTGAATGATAACCGCTCTTCCTAATTTTAATACAAGAGCTATGCTGCCTGCCAATTCCGTTTCTGCCATAACGCCCCTTATGGCTTCACTAAACTGATGCTGGAGTGCATCTATGCGCGAACCCCATTGCGCAATAATCTCCCATGATTCTTGCCTACTAGCAAACATTTTACAGGCATAATAATCTAACGTTCTTTTGCAGCCATAGTTTTCAACCAATATTCGACGAACTGCCGGCCAAGTTGTAGTCCAATCTCTGAATAGCAATTTACTTCTAGCTGTCCCCACTATTCTGGCTTTAACAAATTTTAACAAGATCTCATGCTGTTCTGGCGCCACCAGCTCAAAAGCACTATCACAGTTGTCCAAAAATTCATTTAAATGTGCCTTATCGCCATCAAAATAATGAGGAATTAATTTAATGACTTTATTTAAACTAATATACTGCCTCTGAGGTGATGACTGCGCCTCCTGATTACTTGACATTGCTTCGATAGGCATGCTTCCTGTGCGTATTATCTCACCTGCTGGAATTGACTTTTAAACGACGTGCACCGCTCGTTTGTCTGCTGACTGCGGCTGATGACTGCTGGCTGCGGCTCACCCCGCTGACTTCGGCTGCGTCGCGCTGACTTCGGCTGCGTCGCGGTGACCTCGGCTGCGTCGCGGCTGCACACGGCTGCGTCGCGGCTGCTGTTGTCGACCCTCGTTGACCTCGGCTGCGTTGCAGCTGGCAGGTTTTCTCCGCTGTCGAGTGACCCCTCTCCTGCTCGACCAGTGGATCTTCTTCTTCTTTCTCCTGACGTCTACTTATTGCAGTGACCTCCCTCTGTCGGCTTCGTTCTCCAAGCCGTCAGTCTTACTTTGACTTCGGGCTGAGTTCTACAGAAGTACCCACACCTATTCCTCAATTTTGTGGCCTATACCTCTGTTGCTATGCTGACCTTTGGCCAACCCTGGCTAACTATGGTCAAGTCGTACCTAACAGTGGCTATCCTGGCCAAAACCCCACACTATTAACACCAAAAATAATTGGTATGTTGCGTCTGGTTGGCTATTTTACTTCCGCGGAGGGGACGGAAGTTGGGAGCTTGAAGTGAGTCTAATGTGAGACTAAAAGACTCAACTCAAAGTGGGAAAAACTCTTCAAATAAGGGAACTCGGTGTGGACAAGGTACTGGGGAAATAATTGAACTGCAACAAATTAAGGTTACAATGTTACAGCTCACGAAGCCCGACTTAATTCATAGAAGACAAATGCTCCTAATGCCCATCGGTTACGAGGAACTAAGTCCTACACCAGCATTGAAGACTGCTACTGAGAGTTGAACTACTGACGGCGACTACTGTGCCCTGCACTAGTCTGTCTCTCCGCCCTACTCTCTGCTGCTGCTGCTCTAGTCCTACTCCCTCTCCTGCTGCTGCCCTAGTCTCTGCTAGTCTGGCTCCATGTATGGCCCTCGGTGGCCCAGCCACCTCTTTTTATATCGTCCGGTGGACGACGTTACTTGTGTCCTCTCAACCTTCCAGAACATTCTGTAGCGTCGGTCACACATCCTTCGTTCTTGCATCAGCCCTGGTTGCGTTTCTGGAAATTTCAGAGTCTTTCGTCATGTAGCTGCTGTGTTTGGTCGTGTTATCAAGCTCTTCCGCGGCACTTATCTCCCCTCGCTTCCGACCTTCTGGCCCTTAACTCCCCTCGCTCCGGCCTTCTGGCTTTCTCCACAACATCCTATGCGCCTCCGAACACGTAAATCCTACACTGTATTGCACAACCTGTGCACCTAAGTACTTCTACGGTTCTTTCGCAACACCTCTCTAAGTACTTCCGCGATTATTTCGCGACAAACTGGCGCAAGTTACTGTCAGACACTTTCTACTGAGAGAAGTGTCATTTCTACTCTCAGATAGAATATCAAACGTGTTTACACCAGGGTTGGCATGATTAAATAATTTTGATTAAAATCACGATTTAAATCAAATGATTTTTTCAATAAAAATCATGAATTTGATCAAATTGTCATCTATGGAATAATCAATGATTGAATTGTAATGCTTAAAAAGAAACATTAATTTTCCTGATTTCTCTGTCACCAACTTATTTCGTAAATGAGACTCGAGAAGTCCAAATGTGGAAAATACTCTTTCCACTGACGCTGATGATGCTAGATTCCAAATATTTGTCTGAAAATTGGGTTTAAATTGGATTGTTCCTCTTGATTCATTTGCGACTTCCACCACTCCAAAGCTGTGACATTTTTTTTTTAAAAAAAACTTCTTCTGTAAACATCAGAGATTTGAAGGGTTTTGATGGTGACTTTAATTTTTATAATTATCTGCAATAAACCTGAACGATCATACTGAGCTCTAGCTTCCTCCAAAAGAATTTTTTTCCACTTCGGCTTTCACGTTGAATTCCGTTTGAGTTGAGTCTTATAACTACGCCAAAAAGTGGCTGGGCGTCATAGCTTATTTCTGTCTCATTTTGAACTGAAATACATGGCTAATGTTATTTTCATAATATCTGGCTTCAAATTTTTACCCAAGGCTTTTTCTGCATCTAACAGAGATGCATTACCTCTTTGTAGAGTAGCCAGTGTGATTAGTATTGGTTTCAGAAATTCGACAGATCTTTTTATTACCATGTTTTTTTACTTTTTGCTGATTTACAATGTATATTACGTTTCTGTTCTTTTCGCAGATCTTCAATAACTTTTGCAATTCAGAAATGTATGCTTCAAAACAATCAGCCAACAGACGTCTTGTGGCAGTGCCAAAGCTTTTCCACCTTACTTTTTCAAATTTGCAGCTTCATTGTTTTGGAAATATTTGAAATTTGTACATGATGCTCCTTTGCATTGGCTATTTCCAACTCCATTGGTAGCAAGTTCAGCAAGTGTGCTTAGCAATCATATGTTATAGTATTTTCATTTTGAATGTCTCTTCTCTGTTTAGCAATTTACCAGCGTTGTCTATTAAAAAAAACTTGAAACCCTACAATTATACTGAGATTTCAGACGCTCTATTTGATCCATAGTAAGTTTAGTAAGTTACTCAGACACATGTGGTTTTCCAAATGTGTCTATGGTGTCAAATGGAAATATTTCACTTTACTCTGTTGTAATAGTGGCGCAAATATTCGGTTGATTGTGAACATTTGACTAACCATCAATAGACAAATAGACACAATCATTTTAAGGTTTGAGAAACAGTTTCCTTTTCCTTCCGGGTATAATTTCATCTGATAATTTATCGGATATATCCTTTCGAGATGGTGGTGAGTAGCCTAGGTGCAACGTTGAAATAGTTTTTTTACTTGAGGATGTTCTACAGAGCTGAAACTTATGTTAGAAACAAAAGATGGTTCTTCCTATTTGCTTGTCTAATTCTTCTTTGTTATATTTGTAGAAACTTGAGCTCATTAAAGTAAATATTTCAAAACATTTTTTAAATTTTTTTTGTAATTATTTACTATCAATGGGCTCAAGTTTCTAAATTTATTCCATTTAATTGGAAGCTATGTGTAATTGTCGCCGTTTAGTGATAAACTCTCAGAATTACTGGGCTGGGAGTTTGGAGTAATTCCGTGTCATTCAGTATCTTACAAAACATTTACATATTTCTATCAGAATTTTATGCAATGGGATGGTTAACGATGGTAGAAGGTTATTCATGAATAGGGCAAGATGTCTGTATACACCATATAACCTTTTTAAATAATCATATATATTATTTCTATTAGGGGTTTTATATTGTCACAAGCCATTATCTCCCTTCATACTTAACCGAAATCAATGAATGATGTGTCATATTAAAGCTTATGGTCGCCACTTAAAAAAGAAATTTTTCGGATTTCGACCCTTAAAGGGCAAAAATGTCAATATTTCCAAAATGCTGTTTTTTGTGTTACAAGTCATTTATCTCCCTGGATACGTATCTAAAATCATTTAATGAAGTGTTATTTTAAAGAATATATCTCCGCTCTTGTGGCATCATATATTAAGCAAGCAATTATTCGGAATTCGACCCTTAAAGGGCAGAAGTATTAAAATTTCTGCAACACGTTTTTGTGTCACGAGCCATTTATCTTGCTTCATATCTAACCGATATAGATAAATGATGTATCATATTAAAGTTTCAGGTCTCCGCCGGGGTAAAATTGTATTTTAAGAAAGGAATTTTTCGTAATTCAATCCTTAAAGAGCAATAATGTCAATATTTCTAAAATTCATTTTTTGTGTCTCGAGCCTTTTATCTCTCAGTATATCTAACCAAAATCGATAAATGAAGTAGCATTATGAAGAATAATGTTTCAGCTTTGGTGACATCATATATTAAGAAAGAATTTTTTTGCAATTCAACCTTTAAAGGAAAAAAATATGAATGGTTCTACAACGCATTTATGTGTCACCAGTTATTTATCTTCCTTAATTTCTAACCGATAGTAGATAAATCAAGTATCATATTAAAGATTAAGGTCTCCTCCGTGGTAACATTATATTTTAAGGAAGGAATTTTTCGTAATTCGACCCTTAAAGGGCAAAAATGTTAATGTTTTTACCTTTTGTTGTCTCCATGGATATCTAACTAAAATCGATAAATGAAAGAATGATTAATAAGAGTAATGTCTCAGCTTTGGTGACGTCATATATTAAGAAAGATTTTTTTTTTTTTTAATTCAGTCCTTATAAAAGGGAAAAAGTATATGGTTCTACAACGCATTTTTGTGTCACGACACATTTATCTCCATTAATAAATAACCGAAATCTATAAACGAGGTATCATTCTAAAGATTAAGGTCTCCGCTGTGATCACATCATGTTTTAAGAATGGATTTTTTCTGAATCTAATACTAAAAGGACAAAAAAAAATATTTCTAAAATCCGTATCGTTTAAAATATTAAAGTTTCCGCTGTGGTCATATAATAACTTAAGAAAGAACTTTCTCCAAATTCAACCCTTATAAGAAGTGTCTAAAGGCTGGAGTGAGCTCATACCCTGGACCAAAGTACCCCATGTATTCTTATGGGCGCCGGAGTGAGCTCAGATCTTAAATCCTCTAGCTGTTAAAAAAGGCCATTATAATATCCAAATGAGGCCACGTGCCACTTCTTACCCTAAGTTATGGGTCATAAATTGTATACTAATGAGGGTCGGTCCCTTTTCATGGACGCAGGTGTGAGCTCATTTCGTACAGCGCTAACGTAACTCAAAGGGGTAATAAATAATATGCAAATGAGACCGGTGCCACGTGCCACTTCTTAGCCTGACTGAGGGGCCGTGTTATGGAAGGGGGTGTGAGCTCAGATTGTCTAAATGTAGTAAATAATAATATACTAGTGAGGGCGGCACCACCCCTAAGCCTCAAAGAAGTTGCCGCCTGTATTTCCCCCCCCCCTCTCCCTCCCAAAGGGTTCGTTGCGTGGGTTAGGTAATAATTTCAGGCAATGCGATCCTTGGCACTAATTACCCACCTGGGAGTCTGGACAACAACTAGCATAGATACGTCTGGAGTGTATGCGCATAAAAATTTCTCAATTACATGAAAGTTTTTTCTATTCTGTTGTCTTAAAATATTAATTACTCGCTAATTCAATTGATTGTTCCCAAAACCGCTCGAAATGCAGTATAATATGCATTTTTCTTTTTATTCTGGGGCCTCGGTTCAATATTTTGTAATAAGTATTATATATTTTAATTTGTACTAGGGGTGTGACCATTCAAATGATTGATAATTTTCGGACAAGTACAGAGAAATTCACCCCATATAAATCGGTACGCTTGTTTGCGAGATACGAAATATTATTGTTTAGAGCATAGGTTCCCAACCTTTTTTGACATACCGCCCCTTTTTCGAAAAAAAATTTATCACCGCCCCCCTGTTTGAAAAAAAAAACAGCACCGACGTCTTTTGTTGTTGTAATCAACATTGTGTAATCCATAGTGCTTCAGTTTAATTGGCTTGTTGCCCACTTCTTCAAACAGTGATTTGATGGCACCCCTCTTAGGTGAATTGGAGTATATTAAATATTTAAAAACAAGGACAGATTTTTTTTTTAAATTACTTTATTAAAGAATATTAACATTATTGGTGCCTTGTACAAAATTTGGTAAAAAACATATATTGAAAATTATTGTAAAATTATCAGTGAGAGGTCCGAGCTTGATGTATCTGTTTCTTTTTTTTGTTAGTAAATTACTTACTACACTAAATCCCCTTTTGGCTAAATATGACGACGGGAAGGCAATCTTCTTTTTCTTCTTCTTCTTCTTGTGTCGATGACAGTATCAAATATGTGGTAGTTTTTCTGCCGATGTGATGGCTTTGTCACTAGCTGATTGGAGGTAAAATTGAGATACATTTATTCCAAATTGTTAACAGAAAATATACCATGGTTTCTCTCTCGCCGCACGAACATGTGGTATCTGGCTGATCTCCCAGGTCTCCCCAAGTGGCAAGCGTATCTTTGCAGCGGCCAACTCCAAGCCTGTTTAGTGACTTCCATATGGGCCATAGTTGTTCAGACCCTGGTGGTAGACCCTCTTTTTGCTTGATCCATTCGAACCCTTGTTGTAATCTGTTCTCCCAAGCCAGTATTCTTTCATTGCTTGGAGCTCCAGTTGGTGGCTTTGAAGTTCACATGAAGCTTGAATGGGACTATAGTCTCGATGGCGCTGGTGTATAGCCATGTAGGGGGTGTCGGACGTCTTCAATCACTTTAAGCCTTGCCACGCTGGTGGCAACTTCCCGGCGTATATCTCCAGGGGCGATGCCAACTAGTATCCCCACTTTGCTCACAGGCGATGGTCGGAGCGCAACGTCTACTGTCTTAGCATGGCTGGATTTTTGCCACACAGGACATGCATACTCTGCTGCGGAGTAGCATAATGCTAAGACAGAGGTGCGGATGATGCTTTGGTTAGCTCCCCAGCTAGATCCGGTCAACTTGCTTAAGATGTAGTTGCGTGCTGATACTTTCATCTTGACATTGCGACAGTGGCTTTAAAAAGTGAGACCTCTATCACCCCAGGTATTTTGGATTTTCAGGGAATGCAATAAAAAACTTTTTTGTTGCAGCCCACAAAGCCGGATATAAATCTGGAATTTGCCTCTGTAGCAAAAATTCTTGATATCCATTTTTTAATTTCAATTTTAATTCTTCATTTTTGGCAGTTCTATCAACTCTTCCTGTAGCGATAAATCTGCTGTTTGTAGGTTTGAGAAAGGTTCTAATACCCAATCTGGAATGGTCATGTTAAGAATATCCTGAAATTTGTTTTTAAAATCTTCTTTAAGTGCTTCCAATTCACTCCATAGAAAATATAAAATTTAAAAAATATTTATTTTTTAAAGTCATATAGCCTAATATCGTTTTCACACACACCGGCAAAACCAGAGCCGGCGCCGGCCTTCTCGCATCGAGTTCAATAAGTTTTTTGCTTTGGCGGAAGAAATCGGCATCCACCATTCAAAAAACGTTACTTTAATAGTTTTATTACATCGTAGAACGAAGTATAGTAAATATTTCATTAACATACAGTACTGGATACATGCTGTGTTGACTCAAATACAAAAAGAGGCATAGAAAAAATGAAATAAATTAGGTACACAAATATTCTGCTATAGTTTTGTTTCATTGAAAATTTTTGACCAATTACGAAATGAACTCAATTTTTTAAATATTATACAATATCTACGACTGCGATTGAAATCTATAAATTTCTTCTATTGATTTTTAAGGATCTCGTTAAAGGAGCAAACTTTATTGACTTACATGAGACCAACAGATTAGGAATAAGCACAAGTAAAGTAAAGCGTAGGCGTGGAAAGAGATGTATACATTTCTGAAAGAATATTTCGAAATGAAAAGAAAATGAAACAAACTGAAAAATGATAAATTACATATTTATTATTAGTGCTAACAAACATTATAATTAACTTACACTTTACTTAAAATTGTAAATCTGGTTGTTCTATTATTTGTGGTATCAACACAAAGATACTTTGTCAGTATCGAAGGCGCGTTGCCGTGGCAAATTAACAAAATAAATTGTATAACCTGTTCTTTATTGTTAAAACTAATAATAAATGTATAGCTAATCAACTTTCAGTTATTTTTTTCTTTCACTTCAAAATCTTCTTTCAAAAATGTGTAAATCTCTTTGGACGCATTCTGTTCTAACTTTGAAATAGTTGGCTGTTTTATCCCTCAAATTAGGTTTAATATCAACTAATTCAATTAATGTCATAGTATCGCGTGAGTAATTTATTTATTGAAAAACTACAGAAAATTGTCGGGACCTGGATTAGATCCTCTCCGCCACCTGCACCAGTGTGGACAAGTGTGCATAAGAAACAATTAAATAAAAGGGCCGGTGATCTGCCAGACCGACTACGTGTAAGGCCCATTCACGCTAGCGGTCAGGTCAGCTCAGCTCAGCTCACAATCCAGGATAGCATTCACACTAGCGGTCAGCTCAGCTCAGGTCAGGCCAGATCAAGTAGTAGACGAGGCCATTTCATTTCCGTTGCTCATAGTGCACAATGCCGTTTTCCACCCCAACGTCAATTAAATCGCAATGATTTTGGATCAAGATCCTAAAAATACGTCAAGATCAAAAAGAGGATGGTTCTGGGTGCATCCAGAGATTCAAGCGCAAACAGATCAAGAGAAAAATGAATGCTAACTACCGGCTATGCCGTGCGAGACGAGTGGTGGGAAATGCTATTGATATTTTAGAGCTCAAAGATTTCGAATTTATTTTAGAAAAATTAATCCTGCTCCAGGATTAATTGATAACATAATTTTAGCAACATGTATTTTGCACAATTATTTACGGAAGGATAAAATTTCATGCCATGTACAAAGTGGATTTCAGGATGAGCGAGAGAAATCCTACTTTATAAATATACTTTGTTTATTTGCTAATGCTGGTACAGAAGCATTTGATTCTAAAAATATATTCACAATATTTTTAAAACAATTCTGAAACAGGATCTATATCTTGACAGTACTAAAATGTGTAATAATATTTGAATTTACATTAAAGTTTGTCGACTTGATGATAAACAGAAATAAAATACCTTAAAACATTTTTTATTTATTTATTACTCTTTTTTATTGCTTAAGAGCATAGTTTTCAGTCGTTCGCCGCCCATTTGAACTGACCTGACCTGACCTGACCTGATCGTTGCTCGTACACACTAGCGGTCAGCTCAGCTCAGGTCTTGACCGTTGTTTATCGGTGGCGACGCGATCTTCAGTTTGAGCTGCCTTGCCCTGACCTGAGCGGACCGCGTAGTGTGGAATGCTCCCATTGGATTACGTGTATAGCGATTTTTGACCTGAGCTGAGCTGACCGCTAGTGTGAATGAGTCTTAGGTGTTAAAGCTCTCATTTGATTACATTGTATCCGGCGCCGGTTTTGCCGGTGTGAAAACTGCCTAACAATATCCCGTTTCAATATATGCCGGCCTTACACGAAGTACTTAGCAAAAGAGGGATTTCAATATCTGCCACGATGCAATATAAGAGCTGTAGGATCTCAAATATGACATTATTTGTACCGGAAACAGACGCCACATATCGATTTTAGGTGCCTTAGCGCCTCCCATAGTATATGTTGTAAACGGTATGATGGTTTGTTCAGTTTGCAATTAAAGCCCATTTATTATTGATGAACGTAAATTCGACACCCCTCTCGATTTAAGGAACACCTACCTTTGACAGAGAGGCTAACCATACTAGAAATATTATTCCCGTTTAAACTACGAATGCATACACTTGTTTATTTCATTGTGATAACACTTCCATATTCACTTTCAGTTCAAAGTAAAGCAAACTTACACTAACTGAGAGTTAAGTACTTCCCGCAGCTGCTATTTCGCTAACAAGATACACGCTTCCGAATATGGTAACCACACGCACTGCAGAAACTGTTCACCATCGACAGAAGAGACCCATCACCGAACCCGTGGACACGTTCAGTTAACCTGACAGTGTTGCTGGTTTTCTGGATCACAGTATTTTCTTAAATTTGAATTTCATACAACTTCATGTCAACCATAGGTATTCTTACCCTTTGTAAAAATCTCTAAATGTCAAAAATGATGTTGATAATATTATAATAATAATAGGAATAGTAGCAGTGATCAGTATAGAATCGAGTGCAGTTAGCACATGATACAAAAATTAAATAAAAGATTAAAGCATAGTTCAAATTTCACAGCACATTGCTCACGTAATATCAATCAGTAAATAGAATAATAAGCAAATAATAATGATAATGAATATGTACTATGGCAGATAGATATTCCAAAATAAATAATCTTCAGTAAGTCGGTCCACGTAAGTTGTAGATACTGCACAGGTTCGCAGTCGCTCCGTCAGAAGGCACTACCGAACAATCGAACACTGACCAGTGTAAACGTATAAGCATTGTTGATCGATCTGGAAATAATCATACTAATAATGGTGATCCCTGTGGTGCACAGCGCTTGCTGCGACTCATTCATCAACCACTGAAGCAGGTGTTAGCAACAAAGATATAATGTACTAATATCAACTTTTAATCCCCACTGATCTTGCTTAAAGGACATTTGGAATTACTTGCTGAAACATTTGTTCATTGTTTTTTGTTATTAATTAATCTTATCCGCAAGTCCTTGCCAGTGTTGGCTAGGGGGGCGCTGGCTGGGCGTCAACGCCCCCCAAATTTGCCTTTGTTCACAAACGCCCCCTTCGAGCTCCCTAAGGGCCCTATTACACTAGGCGACTTGGCGGCGCAACCAGCCGCGGCACTGGTGTCTCTGTTGGCGACGCAACCAGGATTCTGGTGGCGCCGCCAGCCAGCCACTCGCACAACCGAGCAGTCACTTTGCTGTTATCCTCGCATTGTTCGCGAATTGTGTAGCTGAATCTGTCCAGTGAACTACAGAATGTCACCTTGGAAATGACGGGAAGTGAAAGTGTAGAGAAGACAAAGGGGTAAAGCAAGAAGAATTTCTCATTTTCGTATCTTTCCCGGTAATATCAACCTTTACTAAGTACAATGATTAAAAGAAAGACGATTTAGACATTCTTAAGTAATTAAAAAACTTGTTGTCGTCTGAATACAGTTTAATTGCGATGGAGCTAACACTCCGGTAGCAATTTGCACATTTACAGCACTCTCTTCACCCTCTTCCTTTCCTCCAATGAGTCCCAATCCAGCTCCTGTATCATATCAGTTACCGACTGGGTCCTGCGATAATTTCCACAAACAAATCTAGCAGCTCTTCTTTGCACATCTTCCAACTCCTGTATTTGATCTCCAAAATGTGGTCCCAAACTGCACCACCATATTCGACAAATGATCTGACCAAAGTTTTGTAACCCAACTCCCTAACTTCTCTGTTACATCTTCTCATCACCCTCTTCAGCAAATGAAGGATTTTGTAACATTTTTCTACCACCTGCCCAATTGAGTTTATCAAACGTTATGCAAAGAATTTACACTTCATCAAGCAAATCTGATCCCACTCTGTAATCATAATTAACCTTTAGATCTATTTATCTTTGTATCTTATAAGCCGACTCTTCTTGGCATTTATCTTCATTCCATGCTGACCTACCCATTTAGATATTCTATCCAGATCATCCTGCAACTGTTCAGTCTTCACCTGTTTTTATCCTATTGTATACCATTGTATCATTTGAAAAATGCCTAGATTCTGACCGTAACACAGTCATTCATTAGAAGAATGAACAGCAACTCCCATATTTACTTCCACTTCTCTTGATAATGTATTTCCTACTCTAACCCTTTGCTTTCTGACTTTTAAGAATTCCTGTGCCCAGCAAGTAACTTTTTCATTCAATTCAATACATTTCAGTTTATTTAAAACTATTTTATGGCTCACTCTGTCAAATGCCTTAGAAAGATCTAGTGCCACACTATCAACTTGGCCTTCCATTTCAAATTCATTTGAAATATCTTGCATATAGCCCACTATCTGAGATTCAAATGAGTATCCTTGCCTAAAGCTATGTTGTCGATCTGAAAACTAGTTTCGTTCTTCACATACATTTCTTATATAGTTGCATATCAATCTCTCAATCATTCTGCCCATCACTGATGACGAACTAATTGGCCAGGAATTTTCACCATATTTTTAACCCTTCCTTTATGAACTGGTACTACTATCGGTCTTTTTGAATCCTTTGGTAAGCAGCAAGTCTCCAAACTCATTTTAAACAAAATTTTAAGGTAAGGTACAATATCCTATCCCACAATCTTTAATAAATATGTAGTAATATTACCTACACCAGTTACACCAGTTTTAGCTTTCTGAGTTACTTCGCAATTTCCTGAAAATTTATTTCAAATTTTGTAGGTTCGTCATTTATAATCTCCTCTGATTCATTCCCTCCCATCACAGGATGACTGTCCCCAGTTGTCTCACCAAACCTGACACTCAGTATCTCTGCAATTTTAAAATTGTAAAGTAGGAAGGGGCATATGAACAGTAGACTGAACGCGTGGTGGCGAGTCTGGCGGCGTCGCCAGGTGGCCTAGTGTAATAAGCTACGTAAGATACAATGCCCCGCCACGACTCTCGGCCACCAGTGGTTGCCCGCCTGGTCGCCGGGCAGGGCAGCCAGCCGGCCGCCAGTTTCTGGCGGCGCCACTGTCTGCCCTAGTGTAATAAGCTCCATAAGACCCTGTGCCCAGCGACGAGCAGAGCCGCCAGTGGTCCGGCTGGTTGCGCCGCCAAGTCGCCTAGTGTAATAAGGCCCTAACGCCCACTGGGGGACGGTACGGTCAACGTTGGGAACCACTTGTCTAAGTGGTGGTTTTTTGCTAGATCCTTGCACATACATATAAAAATAGCCAAATTTACGGTTTTGGATCCTTTATTGTGGATGAAATGCAGTACTAATAGAAATGAAAAGTTTTCTAGTGTAAGCCCGTGACTTTTTTGCGGGTCTAGAATAGTTCCAGTTTTTACGATGAAAGTTTATGACAGGTTGATCTGATCTGACGAAATATAAGCCATGAAACGCGCTTCGCTGTTAACTTTTTCTTTAATAGTTCCTTTTAGAAACAGAAATAATTCCTATATATATATTTTCAACGAAAGAAGGCTCAGTTTTTCATAAATTCATTTTAATAAGAACGATAACTAATCTAAACCAACATCCTGTCATGCAGTCTACATGAGCCCTAGCTTAAACTTCATTTCCAAAAAATTGCAGGTTAGTGAATTAGTAATCTCATTTCCCGAAGCGACGTTTTCTTTTAGAAGGTTCGAGTTCATCTGTCTGTCCGTTGATAATAACCAACGAGTTGTAACCGAAAATCCAAAGCACATATACATTTAATGTTATACATGGAACTTTAATCTTTCAATTAATTTTCTTAAATAATAATTAATTTTATAAAGTTATTGCGTTTTAGTATTTATCAGCCCCGTTACATCCCCCCGCTAATTTCTATGAAATTCGAAAAGAATTGAAATAGGAATTAATTTATCACAGGTCCCTCAGGTGTTGGTTTTACAATGTGAGTTTTACATAAATACAAATAATAATAATGATAATAATAATAATAAATATTGAAAGTTGAAATTTGTTTTCTCTGGCTGCTCTGCTGGTTTTCCATCTGTAGTAAGCATAAATGTCCACTTTTTTCTTACAGGGTACTAACTCTGTTGCCATCAAGTTTATTTTTTTTCTTCTTCTTCTTCTTTTCTGCACGGTACTCCTGGAACAAGATACATAGTCTGCCAGCATTTAATCTTGTAGAAGAACAAAATATAAACCTTTTTTTTTTCTCTCATTTTCAAAACATCAAACATATAGCAGTAACAACAAATCAGTTTCTGATTAAGGTATTTGTCCATATGAAATGAGGTACCTGGACCAGAAAATTATAAAATATAAAACCAATTGACACGGATCATTTTCTTGTTGTAACACTACTTTCTTTGGAATTCTTGTTTTTCACATTGAAAGAATTATCAGTTTGCCTCTTTGAGCTCACAAAGTTATTTCATTTTATTGCACATTAATTCATCTTTTTCTTCAAAACATTCACTTTCATTGCCTAGTAAAAGTTTATTTTCTTCGTTTCCTTATTCACTATAATCAATATTTCTACATTAATATCCTCTTTAGCTGTCATAGCCTCCGCCTGTTTACCAAGCATACCATTCAAATAGTTAAAAAAAATTCTATTACCTGCCCTTGGTACATTATATTCTTTCATAAGACCGATCCTTTTGAACAGTTTTACTGTCGGATAACCGGCAACATTATTTAAATCACATGTTTGGTACCCTGGACCAGTACAATCAACCCTCGCTAATACGACTGGGACACCATTGTTTCTTGCTAATCTAGCATCACTACTTCATTTTTATTTCTTCAGTACATTACATTATATTCTAATGCTCCGGTATAACTTACAAACTATATATTTCCTAAAAGAATAGTACCAATAGAAAAGACAATAAACTTTTATGTAATGGTATGCTGTGGTAACAGCTGAAGACTGTACATCTGACCAAGATCGTCAATATTGGTAAATGACAGCTTCCACTTAGTGATTATAAACTTTTACTATCATTACAGTTGAAGAATTGTGTGCAGCCACAACAATCAGTACTATTTACAAGTGTTTTGTGGTACTGAATAACAATAATATGCCAACTATAACTTAACAATAATAATAAATTCCAATATGACAGAGTTTATATGTACACACTTGTGCCCTGCACTAGTGTTAAATCTTCTCATTCACCTTAAACTAATTCATCATTTTCTGAGTTGTAGGTTCAAAACCCTGATTGAATTTGTACACGGGATGAGGCAGTAAGCATAGCTTACCCCTCTACAAAAAGGAAAACCCTTTTTTCTATATTTCCAGTTCACTTTTTCCCAGTTATTCATACAAAACAACTTCCTGTTTACAGTGAATCTTACTTTGCCAGAACAGTAACATGGCAAACCAACTTCAAAAATATGTAAAGAACTCTGAAAATGTTCAACACGATTATTCTGTAACTGCTTTGATTCATAATCACAAACATAATTCTCCCCAACACTGGAAAAAATGTCACAGTTTACATCCTTCAAAATCATCAAACTACCTAATCCATCTACCTTCATTAAAGTCTCTTCCATCTGGTTACTTTCATGCTTAAACTCATCTTTCAAGTGAAACCCTTCTTTAACAATTTGTCTATCCTTTACATGATTTACCTCATCATTAATTGGAACATCACTCATCTCATATTTTTCCCTTACAGTATTAGGCCTACTATCATTACTTTCGACTGTATTACCTAATGATTCACAATGAATTGCATTTGTACTTTGTTCATGTAACAAACCTATATCTGTTTGTGACTTGTTGGAGGTATCATGTAGTAATTCAATGCATTCTTTAACTTTAAGCTGTTCTAGTTCTACTTTGTTGACTCTGTTTCCTTGCTGAATAAATTCATTCTGAAAGGTATCCCCAAGTTGATTTATCTCATAACTAACAGTTTGAATCTTATGTTCAACATTTTCTTGGCTTTCATGGTATTCAGTAATATGTTTTTCCAAGGTTGTTTCAACTGCAGTGACACGTTCACTAAAATGTGTGTAATAATTTTTTATCTTGTCATGGATTTCCCCTATTTTTGAATCAATTTGTCGTGAATGGTCCATAAAATCCCTTCTAAGGTCATTTTTGGTTTCACTGAACTGAATATCTAAATGAGATTGCATTGATAAAATTAGGTCAATAAGTGTTTGTAGGGAACTGGTATGTTCTGGCTGGGTAAATTGAGAAGGAGTTGATGGAGTTTGTTTATGTTCTGGTTCCTGATGGGTACCTACAGCAGGAGAATAATCATCCTCAAATTGTTGAAAATGGACCCTATTTTCATCCTCTGGTTGAGATACAGGTGTTTTGTCTAGAATTACAGATGGATAAGAGTCAAGTATGGTATATACTATATACAGACGGTGGGGCCATATCCGGTAAATTAGAATTTTCTGCAACGTCATGTTGACAGATTACATGAAAAGTATTTTCATTGTCTTTATCCATGGTAAGATCAATTTAAATATTTTTAACCAGCACAAAATCAAACTTCGTATCTCAAACACAGTTAATTGAAGTCCATAAAATTCACAATAGGCAAAGAATGGAAATTATTTAAATCCGTGAAAATTTAACTATCGAAATGAAAATCCTTCACTGTATTTACACAAATAAAAAGAATTTAAAATGTACTTCCCTGTTATATTTCCTTTTTTTTGTGATATGTTTCACAGCAAAGCAAAACACGACTTTGCCGGCCACCAATGTTGTTAAACCAAACCAGCTGTCCAGTTGATATGCACTCGAAGTCTGTTGCGGTGCGTATCGATATACAAGTCGACTGTCGACTGTAAATCGTCGTGTGTTGCGTTGTATTTATCGTGCTTTTTCGAAGTTCGTAATAGTTAACAAAATTACCAATTCAGGTGTCAAGGTCGCCATGAAACGCGCTTCGCTGTTAACTTCTTCTTTAACAGTTCCTTTTAGAACCAGAAATAATTCCAATATATATATTTTCAACGAAAGAAGGCTCAGTTTTTCATAAATTCATTTTAATAAGAACGATAACTAATCTAAACCAACATCCTGTCATACAGTCTACATGAGCCCTAGCTTAAACTTCATTTCCAAAAAATTGCAGGTTAGTGAATTAGTAATCTCATTTCCCGAAGCGACGTTTTCTTTTAGAAGGTTCGAGTTCATCTGTCTGTCCGTTGATAATAACCAACGAGTATGATATTGGATTCCCGACTAACTTGGAGAGACCATATTCAACATATAATAGCCAAACCAGACCAACGACTTAACATCCTAAGAGCAGTGGCCGGAGCGAGATGGGGATCCCACCCCAACGCACTTCTGCTCCTATACAAATCAATGATTAGATCTATCATAGACTATGGCAGCGTCTTTTACGCCAACGCCACAAAAGACGCATTGCGGAAATTAGATTCCCTGCAGCATCGCTGCCTCAGAACATGTTTAGGAGCATTCAAATCTACACCAACCAACGCCTTACTTGTGGAGGCAGGCGAAATGCCTCTCAACATAAGAAGACAACTACTTACAGAGAAGTTTATAATCGAAAAAACTTAGCAACACCACACACCCACTAAAGGAACGGTTAGATAACCTCCAACACTGTAAACGAAATAAACAGTCTGGCGCGCCAAGCAACATTCTTCTACTTAACATGTATAATACGTGGGAGGAAAAGAGCGTTAACATAACGAAGTTTTCGACACACCCGATATTCCAAGCTCCTTACCAGCTCCGAAGTCTAGACATACAAGTAAAGTATTTGGAACACACGCCGGGCACCAACGCCAACTATGCCCTGAACGCCCTGCTCTCCAGCCTAGACCTAAATTCAATCCATATATACACAGATGGATCAAAAAATAATACAGGAGAACGAGTCGGCAGCGCACTATATTGCCCCAAAACGCAGTACAAAGCCCTATACTCCTTACCACCGCAAACTACAATATATTTGGCAGAAGCGGAAGCGATATTAGAAGCTATAAGATACGGCCGGACCAGAAGACCTAAGAAGGTGGTCATAATAGCCGACTCCTTGAGCGTCATCAGGAGCATAGCAGAACCAAAGTGGAATTATAGGATGGCGCCACTACTAATAGAAATACTAAATGAAATACACATAAGCAACAACATAGGCATCACAACAAGTTTAGTATGGGTTCCCTCTCATAACTGGATTAAGTTCAATGAAATCGCGGACACACTAGCCAAGAAAGCCATCTCAGATGGACAAAGAAAAGAACTATTACTACCCCCATCAGCATATGCACACGATATTAAACAGCGAGCAAGAAATAGATGGCAAACCGATTGGAACAATACGATGCACCACAAAGGATCCTTCTACGGACACATCCAACCATATATTCCTTCCAAACCCTGGTTCTACAGCTGGAAAATCAACAGACGCCACTTAATTAATATAATCAGAAGCAGATTCCACCACGGCAACTTTCCCAGCCACTTGAACCGGATAGGACTAAGAGATAGCCCCAGATGTGACTGTGCCGACCGAGCAATAGGGGACATCAACCACCTGTTATTCTCCTGCAAAAAATACACCAACATCCAAAACAAAATGCTGAAGGAACTCACAAGGTGCAAGATCCCCTTCCCAACTAATTTAGCCATCCTACTCTCTTCCAACAACCACTCAATATACAGAACCATAATGTTGTTTTTTAAAGAAGGAAATATTCAAATATAAGAAAAAGCTGATAAGCCAATCCTAGACCATAAACTAAGTAGATACACTAACCCTTCCCAAATACTACACTCTATCTAGAACATACACACTAAAGCAACACCCAATGACAATAGATACAAATATAAGTACGCAACATTATTCCCACCAAAGGATCCAAATAGATCAGGCAACCACAGGAAATATTTCACGAACTTTGAATTGTGGTGGAAATATATGTACAAAAGCTGCCCCTGTGCTGTTGGCGTCGACTCACGCTGTGCAATTGTAAAGGTAACAACGTAATATATTTTATAAAGAAATTGTCATAGGACTTAAGAACTATTGTAAAATAAAAGATAAGAAATTGTAATTTAACTAAACAATAAACATAAACCATTGTAAAATTAAATGTAAAGAACCTGGCAGTATGGCCGACCAGGCCAAAAGCCAACATAAATAAATAAAAAAAAAAAAAAAAAACGAGTTGTAACCGAAAATCCAAAGCACATATACATTTAATGTTATACATGGAACTTTAATCTTTCAATTAATTTTCTTAAATAATAATTAATTTTTTAAAGTTATTGCGTTTTAGTATTTATCAGCCCCGTTACACTGGGCGTCAACGCCCCCCAAATTTGCCTTTGTTCACAAACGCCCCCTTCGAGCTCCCTAACGCCCACTGGGGGGCGGTACGGTCAACGTTGGGAACCACTTGTCTAAGTGGTGGTTTTTTGCTAGATCCTTGCACATACATATAAAAATAGCCAAATTTACGGTTTTGGACCCTTTATTGTGGATGAAATGCAGTACTAATAGAAATGAAAAGTTTTCTAGTGTAAGCACGTTACTTTTTTGCGTATCCTCGCGGGTCTAGAATAGTTCCAGTTTTTACGATGAAAGTTTATGACAGGTTGATCTGATCTGACGAAATATAAGCTTGACCTATGTTTCACCCTTAGGATGAATAAAATCTCTTGAGCTTGAAGAACTCAGAAGCATTAATAGAGGTAACTGTTTCAAAGGTCATTCACTCGAACTTGCTTAAATACGAACTTGACTTGTATTTGACCCTTAAAGTTCACTCTGCAAAATTAAAAAAGAAAATCCTGTTTGCTTCGAAAGCATCACGTTGTTTATTATTGAGACTGGGCAAACACTCATAAGGGGGCATCCACAAATTACGTGAGGTGTTTTTTCCGGATTTCTGGACCCCCCCCCCTCCCCCTTGGTGAGATTTCGTGAGATCTGGCCGGACCCCCCCCCCCCCCCCCCCCCTCTGGTGAGATCTGGTCCGTGAGAACCCCCCCTAGAAATCGCCCTGGAAACTTTTGTAGACCTTTTTTTTAGGTCACACCCTAACTTTTTTGACGAAATACCCTCCTAAAATCGACTTTGGCGCAAATTGTAGACCTTTTTTTTTGCTCTACTGTCCCCAAATTTTTCGCAAAATCTCACGTGAGATTTCCGTAGACCCCCCCTCCCCCCTGGTGAGATCTGGTGAGATTTCGCCGGACCCCCCCCTCCCCCATTTCACCTCACGTAATTTATGGATGTCCCCTAATGAAAACATTGGTCATAGTATCAGTGACGGCCAGAGAACTTAAAACACATTCCATATTATGAATCAGTTGAGCAACTCCGCAGAAATAAGTTGCCAGAATAGTCGATTCGGTGACACATTTGGTCTGATGTCCACTTAAAATAACCTAATAACTCACATACAGCGAACATGAATAGAGACCAATAACGAAAGTGGCCAGTAAAATGCCTAAAAAGCAATTATACCGTAATGCATTAATTTTAGTCAAGCAACAACATTAGTGAAAGTTGTAATTAAACTGAAATTTAGCCTAAGCCGAAATGACTATTGGCATCGTGGTTACAGCAGAGACTGAGTTTTTTAATTTTTTTTAAGTTGCTTTAATTAGTAACATGTTTCAGTCGCAAAATTTATTAAATTTTTTTAACTATGAAACGTTGTGAAAAACAAACTTAATGAATGTATTATGCCAATTTATTTTGTAGCAGTTGCTTAGTTATTGAATTGTAGACATAACCACGAATTCCTTCTAATGGTATCTCTGATCGCTGTTTTGTGAGCGAAGGCTGACACGTGACACCATTCTCCAGCCAATTGTTATTGAGGTGAGTGGGTGACCTTACGAAATTATATAGTAGATGTTCATGTCTAGCATATTTAGATAGTATTGACTGCATGTGGCACTAGACTGGAGTGTCCCTCTTCGCTGTGCTCAGTACACTCTTTCCCGTGCTCGTCTCCACCATGTTCCTGTTCCTCTTCAATTCGCCAACCACAGTTTGCTAAAACCAGAATAGTTTCTTCCCGTCTCTAAAGACCTCGCTGTTGAGAGACGTAAAGCAGTTAAATAAAATAGTTTCTTACAAACGCACGTGATCTTAGCGGATACGGCTGTGCTTACTATGTAGAAATATGCTATGAAACATCCTCAATGCTGTCACTGTGATAAACGCTGTCAACCCCACGGTTCTGCAACTGGTCAAGATGAATAATTGTGGTCCCTACGAAGCGCAGTCTATAAAGAGTCGTTTTTGCAAGAACGAGATATATCTATCGCCTTCGCGAATCGTGATATTATTAGTCACTTGCGAATGTTCATTGTGTTATGTAGCAAATAACCGTTATAGATTAGTAGTGTCCCATTTACAACTGCGAAGGGGGGCAGCAGTTATGCTTTTTCATACTTATTTTGTCGTTCAAAACTACATAGTTCCTTCTATAGGTACTTCTTGAGAAATCAAATGTGGGCCTTCCCAATCAATGAGGTTATATCCTCGATCCAAAACACTCCATCTTTCTGTTACTCATCCATGCATTCGCTTTCCTCTGAGAATTTAATAAAGTACTTGCCCTGGTATTCTGATTTCATCCATCGTTTGCATATGTTGGAACTAATTTTACGTATACTACTGAATATGTTCAACTACCGGAGTTTTAACCTACGTGTATTATTTTTTGTTTTTTCTTTATATGATCTAACAGTGTGTGTTTTGCATTTCTTCATTTCCACCGCAATAAGTCGTCGCTCATCTTGTGCTTTTGCTGCCCAGGCACCTAAGTGACAATTGTTCTTACCATAATTTTATGTCCTTAATTACGATGTGCCTTTGAATTTTAGTTGGATTGAAGATTCGGAGGTAACCCAAATTTTTAAATGTTTAACTACTTCCACAATTACGCTAGCAAGAATTATTTTGCTTCATATTCGATCCTTTCCGTGAAATGTGATGATATTTGCTTTCTTAGTTGAAAGTTTCATATTACAATTTTGGATATTTAAGTTCAAGTGGCGAAAATTGTAGACCACCCGCAATATTATCTGTTAAGACATGAATGTCGGCATAAAGAAGGGTATAGAGGTAGTTATTTCTCTATAGCGTTTTGCTTCCATATATTATAGTCGCAATTATTAATAAGTTACATAATTATTTAAATTGTAGTTTCCAGAAGCTATAACTGACTGAAAATGACATCAGATATAAGAAAAACAACAAGCTTTATTACATCTTGACAGCTATTTAATTCGGCTGTTATTACCTACAATGCACTGAGTTTGCAGAGTGTCGTAAGTAGAATAGGGAGCCACAAAAGCTCGTGCCTTGCAATCATTGTTTGAGCGTTTTATTTTTAGCACTTACTGCTCACTTCCTCGTTATATAAGTTGCATTGTTGTCTTCCCATCTGTGACGCCAATGTTCCTTCGTGTGAAATGAGTTATATAAACTGTAATACCACCATGTTGTCACCGCGTCCTGTCGGCTGTCATACCTGTGATTACTGCTGCTGATAAAAGTGCCCAATTTATTTATAGACCGGAAAAGAGAGGGTTTGATGAGGTTATTAAGAGAAAACCAGTTTTTATCAGCTTTTCAGATTCATGAGACTGTTTCATAAAAACAACTTCAACAGTTTTAAGACCATAAAATTTGACTAATATTTACATTTTTATATAAGGCTGTTGCCATCGGTGTACAAATAGTAATAGTAACAAAAAACATTAACAAAGTTCAAAGGCGAAAAAACATTGTAAGATAAGAGTTTTGGTGTAAAATATTTCATTGAAATTATTCAATGGCAGAGAAATAGTACAGCCGTAAGAAATGTACTTGCAGGAGCATTACCCCGTTATTGCTATTCCTTTACTGAATTCCTAGTCAATACCATTTTGTCTTCCATTTAAACTAAAGCTATGATTCGACAACTCACCAACATGGAAAGGTAGAGGCTGGGCCGGATTAAGACAGCGCGGGGCCCGTAGCAAATGTGAAGAAGATTTTTGTCGTCCGGGTGAAAATTGTAGAGCTAAAAAAAAAAAAAAAAAGGTCGCCCATCTAGCCTAGGTGCAGAGCCCCCTAGTATGTGCGAGGCCCCCTAGTAGGCGCGAGGCCCGTTGCATTTGCTACCTCCTGCTACGTGATTAATCCGGTACTGGGCTCCATAAATGTTTAATATTGTGTTTGATAACTGGTTACATTGTTAACATAGTTACTTTGCATGAATGAAGAAATTTTTTATTTTTTTTGCCGTCCAGGTGAAAATTGTAGAGCTAAAAAAAAAAAAGGTGCGGGGCCCCCCTAGTAGGTGCGAGGCCCCCTAGAAGGCGCGAGGCCCGTAGCATTTGCTACCTCTTGCTACGTGGTTAATCCGGTACTGGGTAGAGGGGAGAAAATAACGCATCATTAACCTTTCCGGTTTTCCCATGTTTCGCGATTGTGTGTTGGCTTTTTCCAGCACGTGAGTTGATATGGCCCGCTTATGCTATGCCGATATCGCTTTATCTACTCTGCCCACTCCGTATTTTATCTTCGTTTAGCAGGCACATTACTGTTTTAAATTAAGACACCGTCCTAGTGTCTGTTACAAGTGGAATAAACCACACAGTGAAAGTTGAGAAAAAGGATTAAATTTTGGAATAGAAAATTTAGATTCCCATCAGCGCTGCATTGCAGCTTTTAAAGGAGCGTCCATAAACCACGTAGCTCCATTTTGGCCTCCTGTGAACCCACCCTCATCCTCACGTAGCCCGACGTGGTTTTCGCTCTACCCCCCCCCCCCCCTCCCATCCCCCTTCTCCCAATGTTGCGTTTTTCCCTTTTGATTCCAGAAGGCATTTTGTAATATTTTCTCTTGTCAGACTATTGTAAATTATGTACGGAGATAATTAAATGAAGGAAATATATATCCACATGCTGTTGTGTTTTGCACCTCATTTTAATTGTGAAAAATGATAAGCTACGTGGCCTGGCTCGGAAACCCTCCTCCCCCCACGTAGCGCAGCGTAGCCTTCCAGCCTAACCTCTCCTCCCTCCCCTCCCCTAGACCGAGTCACGTAGTTTATGGGCGCTCCCTAAGGATTTTTATTATCCACAAATACTTTTTAGGCTTTGTTGACAATTTAATAATTGTAACTAACTCGAACTCAGAAAAGTGATTAATTTCCTGTTTTTGGCTATTTGTAGTTGCTGAACATAAAAACAATTGGAGGTATCGTCATAGCATTTAAGATGATTTCAGTAACGGTAGTGGAAAAACTGTTCGTCGTTAGGCTCATCTACATGACACCAATGCACAGTTCGTATGGTAGCATCATGCTCCAGAGGCCTGCTTGAGAGACCTCTTACGTTACGCAGCCTGAGACAGCTGATGATAAGTTAAATTCATTGTGGTTTCATTTTAAACAGCCAGTGCTTGGAAACTAATGGTCTACCTAAGTACAACTGCGTAATAGTCTCTGATGGCGCAAAGGGATTAAAAAAAAAAAAAAATAAAACAGAATATTTGTGTGAATAATATAAGTACCTAGGGGACCGATCTTCGCTCGGCATCTTTCGATTTCTGTTCAATATCCAAGATTTCGAGTAAAGTTTGATTAAAGTAAAAGGCTTGAAGGCTTCCTAGGCGTTTTGAGGTGCACAGTTAACCAAAGAGAAGTTTAACTAACATCAGTAGGCTTATTGGTACCTGAACCTTTTACGTAATGAGGTTAGAGCCATTTTCGAGAAAAAAAATACAAAAATTGCTCCTTATTATCATTATTTTTTTAAAAAAATCGTGTTTATAACTTGAAAATCAAAACGTTATCTCCATATGAAATTTCATTGAAATCGCTAGATCCATTTACGAGAGCGCCTCACAAATTGCTTTAAAAAATATTATTATGTTAAATAGAAATCTTAATGACAGTCATGGATTAATTAATGGTGCGAGATTTGTGGTAATTCAGGGGATTCTTCGATAACCCTAAAGGGCCCCATACACACAGCAACTTGTTGGCCAACTTGGTTGTGTTGTAGCTGAAGTTGGTGTGTGTATGGGTAGGTTGGCAGACCAAATCACAAGTTGGCCAACCAAGTTGGCGGTTTTCAAACTCTTTTGATATTTGTGGGCGGGGCCTATTGTTGTGCCAACGTGTTGTATTGTGTATGGGTAAGTTGTCCAACCTGGCAGCCAACATCAGTCCGCTCCGGTTTCTCATCGAGGCTGTGCTAGTGATTTATGCTAATAGCAGTACTGTGATGAATACTGTTCAGAAAAACGATGCATGGAACACCGTCATCGAAAAGTTTCACAGTCTCAACTGTGGAAAGTGAAATCTGATTTATATAAAAATAAAAATTCAAGAATCAAGGGCGGCGAAGAATTGCTGATTGATTTCAAAGAAGTGGAAGACATGGTTGGACAACAAGTTGCTGTGTGTACGGGGCCCGTAAAGGCCTGGGCACACAGAACGCGACAAGCGACAGCGACACGCGATATTGTGTCGCCTCGCGACGTCGCTATTGTTGTAATTCACAGTTTTGAATCGGGACGGTCACACACAAAGCGATCCGTCGCCGGGCCGCAGTCTTTGTCGCCGCGACGAGCGACACAGTTGTACAAAATTACAGAATTGTCGCGCGACACAGCGATGTGGCCGATGAAGAAAAATTTTCGAGCTCATGAAAAATTATTTTTTGCTTTCAGAATTGTATTTTTTCTTGTTAGTTTCTCACTTCCTGTTTGGTTGTTTACACTGTAATTATTTAAAATAGTTAATACTTGTATTTGAGCCATCTTTATTTCTTTCGATTGTATAATAAATTGTATTTTTTATTGTTAATATTTCACTTTGTGACGATAATCCTGGTTTTAGGGGTATTTCTTAATATTGACCGCCACTCTAATGACAAGCTGCCTCCAAGGAAGAAATGATAACATTGTAAATTGCTAAGAGGTCAGGGGTTTGGGCAGCGTCATTGTTTCTGTTTTGTTTTTAAGAATATACATTAAATGAACAGAACTTAACTCATACAAATGGCTAATCTTTCTCTTATACCAATTGCTTTTTCCAGTTCGTGATGCACTTCGATATAGTTGATTTTAACAAATTGTGTAATTTCTCTCTTTTTTTTTTTTGCCTGGCCTTTACGCCTTGTCGACAGCGAGGTCATTAGAGGCGGGAATGGACTTGGGCAAGAAAGGGGAAGGAATTCGGCCATGGCCCATTTGAAGGAATCATCCCGGCATTCGCCTGGAGTGATTTTAGGGAAACCATGGAAAACCCAAATCTGGATGCCCGGACGGGAATTAGAACCGGCGTCCTCCCGAATGCGAGGCCAGAACGTTAATAGCTCACCCAACATGCTCGGTGTGTAATTTCTCGAAACATTCTCCAGACATACGAAAATATGTATAAAATCTATTTTCATTTGATACCAGTTCCCGGCAAAGGCGGTGGTATTCACCAAGGCATTCTCTCTTTTTATTGATGTCATGAACCAGAACCGCCTTTTTTTCTGCTTAGTGCAAACAAAAGAAGTAGTCTCCTCATCACTTGCCATGTTTTATAAGAATTCACTAGCCCAGAAAACTTATTAAGAAAGAAATATAGAAGTACAGATCTCTTCGCGAGAGAGGGTCTCACTATACTGTCATTTGTCGCTATGGAGTTGTCGCGTCCTGTGTGACGTACCAAAATCTCGTGTCGCCGCGACGAGAAATGATGGATCCTTATGTAACTCGACAAGAAAAATTGAAATGTATATATATATATATATATATCTTTTTAATATATCTCGCTTAGATCTCGAGATATCGTATCTCAAAATTGACGTGGTTGGTTGAAATGCGACCTGAACCAGAAGATAAATTTTGCCATAGCCAAGTTTGATGATGAATTCGAATGAAACTCGTCGAGACAAATCGAAAATAAGGAATTTATTTTTCTGATATCTTGCTTAGTTATCGAGATATTTTATCTCAAAAGTGAAGAGGTTAGGATTAGATCCGGCTTGGACAAAAAAAAAAAATCAACCAAAACCACTATGTCTATACGGTGGAAATGCACTTTCAATGTTTTATTTTGTTCCTAGTGGTTGTTGTTAGCTTGAAATACGGCCTGGACCAGAAGAAATGTCGCCAAAAGCACAAGGAACTATACCTGTAACTGATTTCTAACATGCTATATCTCGAAAACCAAGAACATTTGTTCTTTATTTTCGGTATGTTTCATCGCGTTCTATAAGAATTTATCATCAGATTGTGACGTCACTGTAATTATAGAACATCATCAGTGCTAAATTCATTTACTCTGATAAAACTATGCTCATACCTCGCAGTAATCTTCGTTATAAACAATAATAAAGCACAAGGTCAGCCGCTTCAAAAGGCAAGATTCTATTTATCAGAACCTGTTTTTTTCGTATGTGCACTCATACGCGGCTTTTTCATGAATTTGTATATGTATTAATATTTAATTATGCACTTTATTATCAAACTTTACTCGAAAACTTGTATATTGAACAGAAATCGAAAGATGCCGAGCGAAGATCGGTCACCCAGGTACTTTTTAAATGTTTTAATGACAAACTAACAACCAATTTTTACGGTCAAAAAGTAAACGATGATTACTTTATAACTGGTACCGGTAATATTATTTTCAAAGAAGTTTCTGTAAAGTATCACCTCTGACAAACAAAATGATAAATTTTTAATTATTTTCCTTTTTAAATGTTTTGCAATTAAACTTGCAGTGCTAATATTTCCACGGGTCAGCCAGTATACAAGAACTGTTCATTTAAATATTCTTTGAAATCGAGGTAAAATATTTGTAGGCTTTCTAGTACCTGAATTGTCTACGAGATGGCGTTAGTGCTGTTTTCGAGATACTGAGTGACAAAATTGTTCGTATTTTGTAAACTCGCTTTTTTTTGTAGGGAAGACAACTATTTAGTTAATTTTAAAAGTTAAAACGTTAACTAAATATCAAATTTCATCCAAATCGTCACAGCCGTTACCGAGATCCGAAATATATATATATATTATATATATATATATATATTATTATTATTATTATTATTGCAGCTATATCGATCCTTTTTTTCAGGATGTAGCCTCATTAAGTCTAATGAGGTATATATTAGAATTTAATTCTACATAGTTTTGTTGTAGTTCTTTCCAGGCTGATCGATCTTGAGCCACCCTCTTCCAGTTCATGCCTGTAACTCGACGTAAATCCTTATCCCAACGATCCGAGGGTCTTCCTCTTGCTCTTTTCAGGTTTATCGGTATCCAATCCAGTACTACCGTAGTCCACCTTTCATCTCTTTTGCGAGCAATATGACCGGCCCATTGCCATTTTTGGGTCATGAGTCTTTTTAAGATGTCTGTTACTTTAGTTATTGAACGAATATGCACGGCCCTTTTCCTGTCTCTTCTTGTAAACCCTAGCGTTTCTCTTTCCATACTTCGCTGGGCAGTTCTCAGTTTTTGCTTCGTTTGACTATTTAGGGTCCAAGTCTGGCAGGCATATGTGAGGACCGGTAATACACATTGTTCAGATACCTGTTTTTTAAGATGTACTGGCATGTTAGATTTAAAAACTATAGAATTTCTTCCGAATGCTCTCCAGCCCAGCTTTATCCGTCTGTAGATCTCAGGCTTTGAGTCTCCATTCATTTTGATCAGTTGGCCAAGATAAATATACTGATCTACGGACTCAATATCAGAATCTTTCGTGTCTGCCTTGTCTTTATCCTTTTCTGCCCATTTGTTTTGCATGATTTTTCTTTTTGATATATTTATTTTAAGACCCACTTCACTGCACGCTGCCTCTAGTTCATTTATCAATTCTTTGAGCTCTTCCAGACTGTTTGAGAGTAAAACAATATCATCAGCGAATCTTAAGTTGTTGAGACTTCTTCTATTTATTCTCAAACCTCGGTTTTGCCATTGGATTTTTGACATTGCCAACTCTAGGACTGATGTGAATAGCTTCGGGGATATAGAGTCTCCTTTGTTTACCCCTCTTTCTACTGGGAACTCTTTGGGGCTTCAGCGATGTTGACAAAGGCAGTGGAAATGGTGTAGATGTTGTACAGTAAGTCGATATTCCTGGATTCACTCCTTGTTCTAAAAGGGCTTGCATGCTTGCTGTGTGATGGACTGAATTAAAAGCTTATTTAAAATCGATAAAGGCCAAACAGAGTGGCATCTGGTATTAATTTGCTCGACATATTACTTCGTGGATGACTTGGATGTGATCTACGGTGCTGAATCCTGTCCTAAAGCCAGCCTGTTCAATTGGTTGCACTGTGTCCAAGGTGGAACTAATGTGGTTATTGATGACCTTTGTAAACACTTTGTATATGACAGGAAGGAGGCTGATGGGGCGGTAGTTTTTAATATTGTAACGACTACCTTTTTGTGTAGCAACACAATCATTGCTTTTTTCCAGCTGGTTGGGATATTTCTCTCTTCGAGGCATTGTGGAAACACCTTAGCTCGGTGTCTGTAGGTTTCTTCTCCAGTCAATATGTCAGTAGATAGGCCGCCATAACCATTAGCTGATCCTTTTTTAATTTCGTGCACTGCCCTTCTAACTTCAGATGGGAGGACTTCAGGAATTGGCGATTCTGGGCTTGATATATATATATATATATATATATACAAGAATTGCTCGTTTATAGATATTAGATATAATGTTCTACTTTGTGTGAGATTCTTTGATTTGTGAAACGTTTTTCTTTAGTGTGCGAAATTAGACGACATTTGTTTCAATGAAGGTGGAACACACAGTGACATTTTTCCTTCATACTTAAGTCTGTCCATAATTAGTGAATGGTAGCTTGTACAATAACTCCTTTCAGAGGCTCCGTACTGTGCCCTTAGCTCTTTTTAAGATATTGCATCTTCCAATGAGCAAGTTTCTATACAGTTAAAATGTTGAGTTCACTATTATCAAACTACAAGCGAGAGGTTTCATCGGCAATGTCATAGTGCATCCGCATAAGCCATAGAAAAAAGTACTCTCTATTCTTCTTTTAGCACTATGATTATTGATACACTTCGATGAAGTTTCTAAACTCGCAGTACTGCCTGGGAAAATTCAGCTAGACAATGCCGAATAACTAGTAGTGGAGCCTAAGTGTTCTATTTTAAGTCATACAGGTAACAACGTTTAATTTGATCTCTGGCCCGAAAACAAGTCTTTTGTTTTTACCTTTTGAAAATGAATGGCGCACGCTTAGAACCATTCTACCCTGAGCCAATCTTTTTATTTCAACATAACCAATACAACCTACGGGAGATGGGCAAAGTGACTCATTAAAAAAAGCGGCGCTCATTTGATCACCCATAAAAAGAACTAGTTCTTTTGAACTGTTCACTAATTTACTTTAAATAAAAAGAATGGTTACTTCCGTTCTGAGAGTATTATCTATTTGTTTTATTTACGTTTAGATTGATTTCGTTAATCTCACAGACGATTAGTTACACTTATTTTTCTATTTATCTTGACACATTTTTCCTATCTTAAATTCTACCGGATTATTTTCGTGCAGAAAAAGCTATTTCAAAGCGTCAATGAAATACTTTTAGGTTTCTGGGAATTTTGAGAGGTCAGTTTGTTAATAATAAAGCAGGGTTAATTTTACATTAATTTGTTTTTATATAGGTAATGCAAGTTAATGTTCGCAAATAATATTTGAGGCCTTTTTCGTTTAGCAGCCTACTTCCTTTTTCTGTGCGAATTTGGCGACCTTTTTTTTTTTTTTTTTAAGCTCTACCGTCGTATAAGGGTCTCCCGCTGAGAACACAGGAGCCCCTCACTAAGGGCCCTCGCTGCTCAGGGGGGGCCCCAACCTCTGCTCAGGGGCCCCTAAACAACAATTCAAGCGCCCCCATCCTCAGTTCAGGGGGCCCTACCAGCACACATAGCAAAAAAAAGTCGCCCGTCTGGCCTGAGGGCCCAAAATAAATTTTTTGCACCGGGGCCCTTATTGACCTAGCTACGCCACTGGCAACGAATATTAGGCAACTATTCGGTATTCGGCCTATTCGGCCACTTTTTTACTATTCGACCGAATACCGAATACTGAGTTAGATAATTGCCTAAAATAAAACGATTGATTCATTGCATGGTAATATATTTAACTTACAATTACAAAAAATAATCATGCATGGTCAACTTACACGATATCAAAGCAAAACAAAAATATTAAATACCTATTCACTGGAATCATCATAATTGAAATTTAGGAGTGGAAGATTGTGATGCAGAAATACCAATTTCTCTAATTTAACTAATGTGATTATGCAAGCGCGTCCACATGTCACATTTGACGGAAATAAAATCAGTCTCTGAAAGCATTTTTTTAAATTGTCTTTACTACCTTTTGGTATATTTCTGGAATTATTTTGTTTGAAAAGTAAGGGCGACGTGGTATGTTATACCGAGGCAAAGCGTTATTTAACAGTCTTTTAAAACCAGCCCTTTCTACCATATTTACTGCCTCACTGTCAAGTGCTACCATTCGACAATCAAGCGATGGTATTTTTTAGCCTTGGGATCATTAATATCCCATTGTATAGGTATTTCAGTACATTCTTCAAGACTCAATTGTCTTTTTGATGTCTTAGGTTTACGTAAATACTTCCGTAGGCTGCAACTTAGGGTATTCTTCGTTGTGTTTATTTCTCAGATGGTTTACCTTTCCTGATGTAGTTGCTTTCTTGCCAACTCCACCTCGAAAAATATTTGTTTTGCACAATTTACACACGACAGTTTTCGTATCATTTTTATCGTCCTCAAAGTATGTCCATATAGGCGATTTCTTTTTAGAAGCTATGATTGCCACGCAGCTTCACTTTTAAAGTACATAATCAAATCAACACGAACTAAACTGACTGCTTAACGCTGAACAATCAAACTAAGGCCTAAAACAGACGAAGCGACTTCCCGCCGCGCGGCGGTCGAAGCGGCGGCCGCCCCAACTGTACACACGAGGCGGCGGTCGAGGCGGCGGGCGCCACGCAGACTCGCTATTTGTCGCGTATAGCTCAGTTGTTTGTGGAACAATGGATATAGAAGACGAGAATGTAATGCTTCTCTGGTTGCTGTACCGAAGATGGAACAGGAGAAGAAAAAATAGGCGCTATTGGATTCATCCAATACTATCAGAACGGAGTGAAAAAGGTTTTTTTATACCCTGTGGCCCCAATTGAAAAGGGATGAAGAAGTTTTTTTAACTTTACGAGGATGTCTCAGTCCTCTTTCAGTGAGTTGCTTACCGCTTTAAGACAAGAGCTGTATAAAGAAACAACCATGATGAGAAGCAGCATACCTCCAGAAGAAAGACTGGTCATTGCTTTAAGGTAAGAAGAAATCATTTTATTTATTATATCGTTCATATTATGGCAACCCGTCACATTTCTTGGAGCCAACCAGCCTTTCGAACTGCATTTTAAAATTCAAAACTATAGATAATAATGCGATTAAGATTAAAGTTTAGATAAAATTCATTGTTGGGTCTATAGATAGCAATTAAATTTCAATGTATAAAAGTACCGGTATAAAATCAGATCAGGAAGTTATTAGAAAAGCGAAAAAAGAAGTAATTAAATTTGAAATCTTTATTTATTTAGTATTTTTTGTGTACACAGTTTTACAGTTAAAAAATAATTTTAAAAGTACAAAAATTCAAAAAATATCAATTTCCGATTCATTTTCTTCTGTGAAATTTGACACATGCGGTGCTACAGATTCTGCAATGGATGGTGCTGGGGATGGAGTGGTAGATGGAGGCGAATTAAATGTTAACTGGGTATGTAGTTCCTGTTTGGAACTCTGGGTTTGTGGTTGAGAAAATTGAAATTGGGTTTCAGATATCTGAGATTGGGGTTGAGAAAAATGAGGTTGAAATTGAGAGGAACGAGGATAAGATTGAGGTGTCTGGGGTAGGGGTTGAGAGAAATGAGGTTGAAGCTGAGAGAACTGAGAATGAGAGAACTAGGGATAAGAGAAGTGAGGTTGGTGCAGGGGTTGATACTGACTGAATTGACCTGCTGTCTCCTGCGGACTTTTTGAAGTAGGTAATGGTGTATTTTTCATAATGACTTACATTAACTCCATCCTTGTAGTTAATTTTAAGTGACTGGGAACATTTTTCAGTGATGGAAGGAGGGAAAGTAGAAAATAGTGGTCCTCATCATCTGGCTCTGTCTCTCTTCCCGTTTCGCCGATATGTTCGCTTCTATAGCAGTTATTTTTTTGGCCTCAACAGGATCCAACCTCCTCTTTTTCCCGAATGACTTGTTGATAGGAGAAGACGATGGACCAGGCTTGTATGAAACAGAAGTTGAAGTCACTGCTTCATTTGTTTCGGCTCCTTCAACTCGTTCATTGTTGCTGCACTCTAATTCGAAAGAGCTTCTGGTTTTATTATAATCCAGAATATCGCTCAGAAAACTCATCAGTTTGGCATATACATAAGGTTTTTTTTTTTTTTTTTTTTTTTTTTTTTTTTTTTTTTTTTTTTTTTTTTTTTCTCCACCACTGCCTGACTTAGCTGACTTCTGGATTCTGATTTCCTTAGCGAAACGGTCTCTTAGATTTTTCCACTTTGTAACCAATGCTCTCCCTAAAAATATAAATGAAAGATAAAAAATTAGTACAGAGGTTTGTACATCCATGTAAGTTGGCTGCTATCGGCAAAAAAAACGCGAAGAAAGTAACAAATTACATTAACATATGATTTTTTAATATAAAGAAGCAAATTTTTAGCCGATTGATGTCAACTTACAATTCCACGACTAAAAATAAAATATTGATGCGAAACATACTACAATAATAGTAATTGCAATATTTAGGACCAAAGACAGTAAAGTATTCACTTATTTCATTTTCAGGTATCTGGCGAGCGGTTGTTCATTTGCTGATCTGCATTATGCGTTTCGCATTGGGAAATCTTCTGCTCGTCAAATAGTGAGAGAAGTTTGCCAGGCAGTATGGAATTGCTTAGGTCCATCAGAAATTCCTACCTTTTCAGAGAGAGCATGGATGGAGATAGCTACAACATTTGAAGAGTTCGCCAATTTTCCACACTGTATAGGTGCCATAGATGGCAAACACATAGGATGGTAAAGCCTCCACACAGTGGGTCAATGTTTTATAACTATAAAGGACATTTTTCAATTGTTCTACTTGCAATATGTGATGCAAACTCAGTGGCGTAGCTAGCGTGGGTAACACCCGGGGCGGATATCGATGGTGTCACCCCTTGAAAACTTAAATCCAAAATTGAGTATAATATATCATCTTTAAGTGTAAAATATGATATTAATAAAACATAATTAAATAAAAATTTATTGTTATTTAAAAATAATAGTTAATAAAATTGTAACATTAACAACATTTAAAAGATATACAAATAAAAAAAAACAATTGCTTTCACAATCCCCTCTTTCTAGCTTTAACAACTGCATACCCGTAAATCACATTTTAGAAATTAAAAATTTGATTTACTTCATGTTCAATAATCAATTTGGCAAGATTTTAGCCACGTGTTGATCACTGGTGATCGATAGTGGTTTTAGATTAATTTTAACTCCTCTGAAGATCGGGCCTCACTTGCCTGATACTGTTCCGCACCGACACCTTCTTACTATTGGCGCTCACTAGGTCGAAGTTTGTCCAAAGGACACGGCATGTCGTCCGACACTCGGCCGACACGCGGCCATCATTGGATTGGTTTATGTTTTGACGGTGTGGACCAGTGTCGGTCTGCTGGATGTGGAGAACGCAAAGAGCGAGTTCGGAAATTTCCCTTCCCTTACGACCAAACGTTGTTTTCATGTTATTGTTGGTCTTAAAACAAGTGTCTTTTTTTTCATTCATGTTCATAAGATGTTCTTAACATGTAGGAATTGTTCTAGCATCTTCGCATTAATAAATCAAAACATTGCCAGAGTTGAAGATCAATTTTAAGACCCACAAAAATTGCAGCCAAGATCTGCATTTGTAACGGGGACCTTCCACACCCGAATCGCACGCCGTAACCATATGCCAGACTAATCTAGAAGTACTGAAAAATATGTATTCAAACACATGAAAGTTGATTCGTGTTTTTTGATAGCAAAAATAGATGGTATAGAAAAAAAGTATATTCATTGTATCATGTTTTCAAACTTATTTTTCATTACACCTACATTCGGACTGGTGACTCAAATGACTGCGTGCGGTTTGGATACTGAAGGTCCCGGTTCAAATCCCGGACTCGACTGTAATTTTTGCGGGCCTAAAAATTAACATTTACCTCTGGCAATGCTTTTATCTGTTAATACGAGGATTCTAGGACGCTCCGTGTTCGAATTTCACGTTAATCTGTAGGTCTCCGTTCGAAGTTAGGTGACTACGATATAGGTGCACTGCGAGTTTCGTAATAAGAAACTCTGACTAGAACTTTGAGATAACATGAAATTATTATATTTATTATACAAAATCTTTACGACCTAAATTTAAATATGTTATAACATCATTCTTTGCTAAAAAAAAAAAAAAAAAAAAAAAAAAAAAAAAAAAAAAAAAAAAACCTGAATTAATCGAAAAGAACCTCAAGCAAAACGAACACGTCAAGTGCGAAGTGATTGGCATTTCATTGCGATTGCGTTGAAATATGCGAGAATCTTTCATTCCGGTACATTGTGGTAATGATTTGTTAATACTGCGCTGCAGGGCCGGATTAAGACAGCGCGGGGCCCGTAGCAAATGTGAAGAACAGGCCCTTGATTTTTGACGTCCTGGGGAAAATTGTGGAGCTAAAAACAAAAAAGGTCGCCCATCTAGCCTAGGTTCGGGGCCCCCAAGGAGGCTCGAGGCCCCCTAGAAGGTACGAGGCCCGTGGCATTTGCTACCTCCTGCTACGTGGTTAATCCGGTACTGCTGCGCTGGGATACTATTTTTGTACATAAAAGATCAACCAGATAGGTGATTACATGAGTCAGATAAAAAAGTATTTTAATTTACTTTCGTACCAAAACTGTTCAAAATAAAATAAAGGTATCAAACCTACCTGTCATTCCCAACACTGATTCCCTGTAACAATCACTTGAAAACGTTAAAGGAGACTAAAGACCGGGTAGGAACATGGGCGAGCTATGGAAAATTGTGGACGCGAGGGGGCGAGCTGCCACTCGGCCGACTGTCGTTGCGGTGACGGTACAGACCAGTATTGGCAAAATAGAGCTCGACCTTTATACGTAGCAACTGATACACACACTGGCGCAAATTAAAATCCCAACACCCATACGATGTTATGATAAATGAATGAAATTTGGCCCCAAGTATGCCCACATGAAGGGTATTAAATGATTTAAAATTGAAAGTTTTACATGTAATAATATGAGAATTACAGTGCTATCTATTGTGTAAATAGCTATTTTTTTATATTGTTTTAACGTACTAGTGGCGTACAGTGTGGTGTAACATGACACTTTGTTGTCCACGAGTTCTTGTTGGCTAAGTATGCCCAGGCGAAGATTGACAACTCTATACACTCAAATGTGTAACTGTGAGAGAGGTCGGAGAATTGACGTGTTTTAAAAAAGTGCATCATATCGTGAAATCTCCCAAAGGATTGGCCGTAGTGCATTGTCAGTATACAGACTTGTTACACAGTGATGAAAGAAAGCTCTAATACTCTAGGTCTATACCAAGGGCGTATCCACGATCAGAGCTAGGGGGGGGGGCAAGATTTGATCTAGGGGGGGGGGGCAGCTCGTAATGGTTCCGAGGAAGTGGGTTGGGGGACTGGAACTTCACGATTTCTTACAAAATGAAACTCAATCCTGTTGAGGAAACAATTTTTTTTATTGATTAACATAATTATTAACATAATTATCTGAGGACCTACTATTTAGTTAATTTAGTTATAGTTTCTTATTTAAACATTAATCATCTTGGATTTTCAGAAAATTTTTCAATTACTTTTTTTGTCAGTGTCTCACCGTGTTCTCTTACGAAATTCCTATGCACACTTATCATACATAATGCGGTCAGTCTTTCTTCTCCCATAGTGCTCCTGAGCCAGTTCTTCACTCGTCGAAGCGTACTGAAGGATCGTTCTACTGTCGCTGTAGTGCTTGGAATAGTGCTCAGAATTGTGAATGCTTTCTTCAAGGCTGGAAAAAAAAATATTAGTTTCTTCAAACAGGTCCACGACTTCTATATCCCTTAATTTGTCTTCGGGTAAATTCTTCTTTATCCACAAATTGTACCAAATGTCCAGTTCTCCAGTGATATCATGCAAGTCATAAAATTTTTTGAACAGTTCTGCGTTCTTGTGTAAACCTTCTACACTCATTTTGGTCATGAATAAAGGATGTAATCTTGATAGCGCAAATGCTGGGGGATTTTCTTGGGAGAATCTGGTATTTAATGATGATATAAGAGAATCCAAATATGGTATAATTAGTGCACGTCGCCAGTATTCTAAGTCATTGTCTGAGAGTGGATTGCTCCTGTTATTTTGCCTATGAGCAAAACGTGGAACAAAAAAAAAAAAAAAAAAAAAAAAAAATTCAAGCCCTAAACCCCCCCCCCCCCCCCCCCCCGAAAAATTTCAATTTCCAATCCCATTGCGATTTCTTCTGCTTCTTTAATTAATTCCTTGGTGATTCGATTTGCATCCTTACGGTCATTTTCAAATACATCAATGACCCTTTTAATGTGTTCTCCAACTGTGATTAAATCCATGTTCTTCGTTTGTAAGGCATTAACTATTGGTTCCAACACTGCTGAATACTTTGCTATAGTAATGAAGGCAACCAACGATGAACACTGGTTTCGTAATCGCAGAATGCAACTGGTATGCAGATTTTCTTGTGGCGTAATTTCCCTCAAGGGATAATTTTTCTAACGCTTTTACAAGCTCTGGGAAATTTTTAGAAAATTTTCGAATTGATTTATATTTCTCTGACCATCTTGTTTCACACATTAGTGATAGATTAGGAGCGTAATTCCTGCGAGAAGTAGATTCTCTGAAGAATTTTATTGTATCCTTTACAGTGCCAATAGTATTTCTAATTTCTGGTACAGCATTTACGTCGTTCACCACAAGATTGAATTTGTGGCTTGAGCAGTGAAAATATAATGCCCGACAATATTTATTCCTCAAAATCGCTTGTACACCAGAGTCTTTGCCTGCCATTGTCGAGCAGCCATCGAAGCCCAATCCAACGCAATATTCTGGTTGAAGATTGTAACTGAGCAAAAAACTGTGAACTGCTTCTGCAATTGATGATGCATCTTGTGCTTTTAGCTCCACAAAACCTACAAATTCTTCTCGGATTTTTTCTTTGCTTTCATCATAGAATCTCAGTCCAAGCGATAACTGTTCTTTCCCAGCAATGTCTGATGTTTCGTCAGCTAAGACTGAGTAAGCTATAGTTTTTTTCACATCACTTATTATATTCTCCCTAATAACTTCACCACATAAAGATATCAGTTGGTTTTGTATTATCGACGATGTGTAAACTGCATTACTGTTACAATTATTCAGATGAGTCTTCAATTTTTCATCCCCAGAATCGATTCGTAAATTCAACAAATCAAAGAAAACTCCATCATCATTTTCTTTTCCCCTCAGAGGCAAATCATGTGTGCCACAAAATAGAATACACGAAATAATAGATGACAATATTTGCTTGTTTTCGTGGATTGTTTTTAGGTGAAACCCTTGCAACTGAACGTCCACTGGTACGTTTTCAAGAAAAGTCTTTGCAGAAGCTGTGGCAGTTTGGTGAAAGTTGGTCGTCACATGTTTTCGGCAGTCTTCATGCATATTCTTGAATTTTGTGAATGGCCTGATCATGAATGATCCCAAAACTCCTTTAAAAGTGCCAGCGGCAGGGGGGAACAACACACAGTGCTTACAAAGAGCCCCTTTCAGTTGCTTCGAATATACTAACCACGGTACATATTGATCTAACCAAGCATGATTGAATTTTCTTTGCAAATGGCTAGCATCAGTTTCAAAATCATAATTCCTTGGCGGAACCCAGGGATTTTGTAACAACTCTTTCTTTTTTTCCACTGATAACTGGGAAGCTAACCCAACATAACGACCCACATCATTTTCATGGTAGTCACCATTAGCTTCAGTTTTTGGATTGCCTGCACAAGCTAGTTCATATCTTGGATTAGGGTCAACAGAGGCAGCTTTGTCCACAGTGAGTGCTACTGGTGCTGGAAAATTCGACAGTGGTGCTACGGCCTCGTCACTTTCGTCACGGTTATCGCTTCCACTGCTACTGTCTCGGCCTTTTTTTCTCTTTTGGACAGTAGTCCCTGAAAATATTGAAACAAAATTCACTTCATTTATTCAGATATTGAAATGAAAGTTTGTTATTAAAGTGACATTTATATAGGTGGCGTCAAATACGCAATGTTCTTTAGCCAAGGTATCTTTTTCCGTAAAACAATTTGTAAGGAAATAGTTAATGTAGGTAAAGTACTATGAATGCATGACTACATTAATAACTGGAATGCAAAATAACTTATCTCAGTAAATTGAAAACTTGTTATATTTGATGGTTTTTTTTAGCAAATTACTACTGTATAATTTTTGTGAATTGAATATTATGATAAACATATTTTGGATTTTTTAATTTATTTTTTTACTTGAGAAATCACGCTTCGTTGACGTCAAGGTCATTAGAGGCGGGATGGGATTGGGGACAAGGAATGGGTAAAAGTCGGCCATGGCCTTTTGAAGGGAGCATCCCGGCAATCACCTGAGTGATTTGGGGAAACCATGTGAAAATCCAAGTCTGGATGTCTGGACGAGGATTCAAACCGGCGACCTCCAGAATTCGAGGCGCGAGCGTTAACCGCTCACCCACAACGCTCGGTCGTATTTTGGAATATTTTAATTGGGGATTCTCCGATAATCGAGGCGCCACAATTTGATGATGGATTTTTATGTAACTCGACAAGACAAATTGAAAGAATAACATTTTTTGATATCTCACTTAGTTCTTGAGATATTGTATCTCAAAATTGACGTGGTTAGGTTCAAATGAGGCCTGACACAAAATGTACACTGATATTCTGTACAACAGCATCCAATTCACTCCATTCTGGCCTCTGGCAATTGTTCGGGTATACCAATGTTTAGTTTATTTCTGGAAATGCATGACGCCAAATTAATCAAACTTGGTAAGCATGGTTTACATCTGAAATATAAAAATATTGCACAGGTAAATTGATGACGATTACACCGGGTAACGCCCGGTACTCTGCTAGTATATATATTTTTTTCTTTGACATCTCGCTCAGTTTTTGAGCTATTGTATCTCAAATATGAGGAAATCCGGCCTAGACCAGAGAAAAAATTCACCAAACCTATTATATTTTCACGGTGGAAATGCACTGTTCTTCCTAGTAGTTGTTGTTAGGTCGAAAAATGCGGCCTGGACCAGAAGAAACATCACCAAAAGCACAAGGAACTACGCCTAAAACTGATTTTTAACATGAATCTCGAAAACCAAGTGAGATATCAAATGAATTTATTCCTTATTTTCGATTTGTTTCGTCGAGTCTAAAAGAATTAATTATCAGGTTGATAATGATAGAACTGCCTTTTAATCACAGTTTCAGTATATAACACAAAACTAATAAGGACGTGCCAAGTAATCAAATTAAGTTCAGACAGAATCATTAAAATCCACTTCCCCCGGGCCCCCGCCGTCAAAAATCAAGTTAAGAGGCGTTTGTCACATTTGATAATCTTTCACAGATGAACCTATATATGATACTTTACTACTAAAGACAAAAGTACATTATAATGTTCATCTGTTTGTAAAACTGGTTTCGTCCCTACCATTAATGTTGTTTAATTTTTTTGATTTCAGCATTTCCACGAACACGTCTCTAGAATGCAAAATTACTCCCATGTCAGTGAGAAGTGTGGATAACTTTGCCCGCCAAAAAAAATGAATCAAATTTATTTTACTTTTAATACACTGTACCACCAACTGCGTGCAGACGATCATATAATTTTAGCAAACAGAATATTATATTTAAATCTTCATTAAAAAAAGAAAATAAATCAAAATTACGGGAAAAACGGGACAAAGTTGGTGTGTTTGACAGTAACTGAAATTGAAAGCTCTTGTGTGTAATGGCATTTTATTGCAAAATTATCCCTCACCTTTTTGAAAAAAATGTGTGATATCCATTTGACGCTGGCAATAAATCCGACTTCAGCTGGTTCACAACGTTTGTACTCGTAGACTTGTGTTATTACCTATCAAAACACAACAATCAATATGATGATTGTTAACAACTATTAACTAACAGTCCTCCGTTGATGGCTGCTAAAGAAAAACACGAACTGGTATTGCAATTCATTTACAGCACAATAAACTTCTCTCAAAATCGTTCTACACTTCTCTTACTTAGAATTAATTACTCAATGCACCTCAATTACACACTACAATTGACCAAAGACTCAAACTGTGTTATGTATTGCACAGTGCTGCCATCCTCTTGGCTCTGAATACCCGCAGATGGCCTCTGAAACTTCCGTTGATTGGGTATAAAATTCCAGAGACTTGCTAACTGAAAGTCCGAAGCAATAATTTTTGAAGAAAGAGCGAAAATAACTAAGAATAATTTCCAAGTCTTTAAAATTCGAAATACACGTTAATATTCTTCATTGAAAGTAAGAAATATCTGTGAACTTGTTTCATACAGTGTCACTTTCATTACTACTGCTGCTACACCTACGCTTTCTCTCTCCCCCCCCCCCCCCCCCGAGTCCATTCATTTTCTTTGTTGACATTAAATTTATCGTGTCTTCTGTAACAGCAAATATTAAACTGCGAGCGGTCCCTTTGATTCTCGGATATTGGTTAGGTGGTGCACTGCTTTGTAATGCATAAAGAGTGCGTGGATAATGCTGTATTGCAGTCTTTGAAGATCTACAGAATCTATAACAAAAAAAATGAACTCTATTTCATTTCAATCCTTAGTTCACGCGAGCGGTTGCAAGGAAACGATACACAATTATTGACAGTTCTGTAACAGTATCAGCTGAAAGTTTAACAAAACACAAATATACGAAAAATAATTAAATAATAGGAAGTCCGCAGATTTTTTTAACAAAATCCGAAGATCCTAATTTAAAAAAATCCGTAAATCCACGGATAAATCCGTTGTGTTAGCAGCACTGATATTGCGAGTCGCTATAGAAGCCAGAGACAATAGCTAGAAGCAACTGGATCATTTCCGAACCCAGAGCCATCTGGTGTCTATAGTAACGAGTGATAGAAAAGCACTACACAGCGAAGTAGTTGTGAGATTTCATGACAGATGGGTCTACTGTAATCGCAGTATTCATTGTTCATTTTGATAATGGATATACTATAATTCATGCTGTGCTCATTTTTCAGTCATTGTTGGACAGTTTCCTTTTTAGTCTTTTAATAATTAGCAAGTCTGAACTGCGGAGTAGGTGATAGGTTTGTCCCTGGGTATCAGCTTGATTTTTCTTCCAAGGGGGAGGGGGGGGGCAGCTGAGCTGCTCCTCGCTGGGTATGCCCATGGATTTAACTTGATCTTTTTTTTAGGGGGGGGGCAGCAGCCCCCCCCTGCCCCTGGCTGGATACGCCCATGGTCTATACTGATGGATAACAGCACGTGAAGACCGCCAAATTGTGTGGGTGGCTGCTGCTGGCAAATGGTTGACTGCAGGCCAGATCCAAACAGTGGTTACAGAGAGAGTAATCCCCTCCCCGGACGATTGAAAACCAATTGCTTGAAGCTGGAGTACGCTCTCTGAACCCTATGCAATGTGTCCCATTAATCTGATTTCATTGCCAGCATCATCTAACCTGGCGTAATGCAAAACATAAAAGGACATGTGAATGGCGTACATTTGTGTTTACAGACGAGTCTCGATTCTGTCTGTGGCAAAGTGATAATTCACGACATGTTCGGAGGTGTGTTGGAAAACGGCTTACCTGCTGTGATTTCAGAACATCACACAAATGCAGTCACCGGTGTCATTTTTTGGCGGCAATCAGTTTCGACAGCATGACTGAGTCGACTGTTGTTGAAGGCACAATGACAGCCCACCACTATGTGGACAGGGTACTGCATCTTATTGTGATGCCCTTCATGTTCACCATTCAAATCGCATCTTACAACAAGATAATGCCCGTCCTCATATTGCGGCCATCGTTACACAGCCTTGCAAGGAGTTTCGATCACAATTTGAACAGCACAGTCCCCAGATTTGTTCCCAATAGAGCATGTCTGGGATACCAGGAGTAGCACAAACTGCGCAATAACTGACTGCAAAAGACATGCAGGCGTAAAGAGAAATACCCCAAGAAGACATTCGAAACACTTGTTGATTCAATGTCGGCAAGAATCCACGAATGTATTGGTGCTCAAGTTGGACGCATTTCTTACTGAAAACGTTATCTAAAGGTAATAACTTATCCAAATCCATTTCCATTTGCTATCATTTCTTCTGGGTATGGCCATGGATATATCTTCAAAGTTTCCTAAAATTCTACCATTCCTGTATGCATGATGAGATTCTAATTTTTTCCAGTGTAACTATAGGGCGACCATAATATTTCGCTATAAATTTTTTTTAAAAAATCGAAAACTACCCAATCATTTGTTGTTGAAACGTTAACATAGGTTGTATTTAAATGACTTCGCAAGGGATATCGAGAGGATAGTTAACAGAAGTGGCTTGATCCAAGTAGAAGCAATTCCAGACCCAGATGGGGTTCCATCGGTGCAAACTCAGAATCCGGGTCCCACAAGTCATGAGACCCTGGGAGAGACTGTATAGTCAGAGAAGCAAATCTACATTAAGTTCCTTCATAAAAATAGAACAATAAATGCAATATAAAAACAACGACACTTAAAAAAAAAACGGCTTAGGTAATAAGAAACATGCCTTTGCGATATCTGCCGTCTTTACATGAAGTACTTCACAAGTGAAGTATTTTACTATCCGCCTAAGATACACGTAGCTACAGACTTCTAAATATGACATTGTATGTACTAAAGACCGTCTTCACGTGTTAATTTTAAATTTCTAGCGTCGCTCTGTAGCATATAAATAAAAATGTTGTAAACGGCCTGAATGTTCGCTCAGTTTGATCAGGAACAAAAGTTCGACATCCCTGTCGATTTAAGGAATACACCTGTATTCGACAGAGGGGTTACCCATAATACAAATTTTCTTCTTCTCTAAATTTATTATGGAAAATTCATAGAGAATCATACGCTTATTTATTTCATCGCTATCATATTTGCATATTCTAGATCAGAAGAAAGCATAGCAAACTTACATGAACCTAGAATTTAAGTGCTTACTAATGTTACGATTTCGCTAGCAAGATACGCGGTTCCGACTTTTTTTAAATTAATTTATTTAAATGGCTTTCGGCCTTATTAGCCACACAGCCAAGTTCTTTGCGTTTTATGACAATTCACATTTCATTACTTTACAGTTCTATTTACATAGTTCAACAATTTACATTTAATTTCCTTTACAGTTTTAAATATATATAATTTACAGTACAGTTCTACACACAACAGTTACGGTTCCGACTGTTTTAAACACAAGCTTTACAAAAACTGATTACCAACGACGGACGATACCATCAACGAACACTTGGACCCGTTCAGATTAATTTGAAACCTTACAGTATTGCTAGTTTAATGCACAGTTTTTATTAGCATAAATTCGAAAATGATACGATTTCAAGTCGAATATAGGTGCACTGTCGATCATAGGCAGGTACACAGAGTGTAAATCGGATAACGCGAAATGTACTCAGTTTGTACATCACGAATCTGTCAGATAATAAATTCAAAAATTACTAGAAAAACTCCAAAGTACTTGTAAATCTTAGCTTGAAAGCTAATGGAATTCTAAATAAGGAAAACAATTTTAAAACCTAGACTACGCGGATTCCGACATACGCTTGGTTTTCATTTCCAAATTTTCTCTAAATATTTTCGAGGATTTACAATTTAACTGTCTAATTACTATGATTTTAGCAATTATATATAAACTTTAATTTTAAATCTTCCTCTTTTTATACAAGAAAACTTACATTATATCCACCGCCGCTTCTAACAAACCAAACAACAGTGACGGACGGCAAGCACAACAATGAACGATTTCTTGTGATTGTTGGAGCTATAGAGCGATGCTCTCTTTGTTTAAGCGCTCGGTATTGCTATTCTACTATAACAAAAGAGCACAGCCGCCTGGATCGCATTTGAAAAAGCGCTAGATCAGCCTAAAAACAAATATTCATAACAATAAAAGTAGACGTGTTTCGACACCAAAGGATAAAAGAAGTTTTTTTTGTGTCACACTAATTTCGATTAGTATTTTCGAAATGTGGGTGTCACCCCCAAACGGGTGATACCCGGGGCGGACCGCCCCCACCGCCTCCCCCCCCTAGCTACGCCACTGTGCAAACTATCAATTTACTTATGTATACATTGGTGCATATGGTAAATGTAGTGACTCCGGAATTTTCAAGAACTCATACTTTTATCAAAAACTGCCAAGTGGATCACTTAACATTCCTGAAGCCTCCCCAATACAAAATTCACCGACAACGTATCCCTATGTTATTGTTGGCGAGGAAGCTTTTGCTTTGTCTGAAAATGTGCTGCGGCCGTAAGGTGGCAAAAATCTGAGTCACAAGAAAAAAAGTGTTCAATTACAGATTATCAAGGGCACGGAGATATATTGAATGCTGCTTTGGGATTTTAGTCAGTAAGTGGAGAATATTCCAGAAACCCTTAAATGTTGATGTAGCTCTAGCAGAAGATATAGTAGTCAAAGCTGCCCGTATTCTGCACAACTTTGTGCGGAAACGAGATGGTGGGAGAGATGACATAAACAATGTAATTGCCTGTGATCTTTCAGAACATAGAAACGATACTTTGAGCAGAGCCAATAGAAGAGGACTATCAACAAGAGACAAATTTGCTGATATTTTGTTGAAATTGCACCTCTGCCTTGGCAAGACCAAACTGTACGTTGACATAATGTAATAATGAATAATTATAAGTGGAATGTATTTTTTATATAATTAGCAAAATAAAACATTACAAACCCATGTTGTTTTTCTCTTCTACAGTGGCTGTCTCAGTCACAAAGAGAGTTGTTATTTCCTGCCATGCCTACTGCTTCTTCTGTTTGTTTCCATATTCACTGCTCTTCATGTTCCACAGAACTGGTCTTTCTTCAACTTCTAATATCAGTTGTTCTGAATCGATTTCGTTCATTTTCTGCTAGTAAAATAAAATTTATACCAATGCAAGTGAAATAAAATATAATTTCTGGCGCTCGATTTCATGCATAAGGGAGCGGAAAAGTTTTTTGTTGCTAAGGGTGTCAGGGATTGGAATAAATTACCAAAGGAAATCATGAATAATTTACCAGAAACCCTTAAAGAATTTAAAATTTGTAAAACGAAAAAGTAAATGGGGGAGGAATTTATCACTGCAACTATAAAATTAAATTTAAAAAATAATATAAATTGGGGTAATTAGATGACTAGGGGAATTGCCACCGGAGCGTTAGCTCCATCGCAGTTAAATTAATAATAATAATAGTAACCTCATTAGCATTTACCTCTCGTCTTCAATATCAATTGTTTTACAAAGAATTGAGTTATACACGCCAAATCAATAGTCCACATGCCAGTCGAGGCTAGAGTTGCCAACCGTACTATAACATACAATATTGTACTGTATTTTGGGTCAACATGTTATGTACTGTTGAAAAAAAAAAATATAGAACCTATGCCAAGATACTAAATAACAATATTAAAGGAAATCTAGGTAAAAGTAACACAGTGTACTGACTTTACCGGCAGAACTACAGGCAAAAAATGGCAGCATGTTTTTAAAATTATTTAAGATTATTTTAGTCCTGGCCTTTATTCCCACAACTTCGCCATTCACAGCAAAGATATTTTCAATTATGAATTTGAAATGGCGAGAAGAGAGAAGCAGAGCGAGTATCTCATTAATAAAACAATCTACATTAATGAATGCAGTAAAGAATATGACAATTTTGCTGTAAAAGTCGGGTGCACCGCCACCCACGCCGACTGTTTTTCTATTGTTGGCGCTCACTCGACTGAAGTTGGTTCCGACACACGGCCGATACCCACCGTCATCTACAGCTATTAGTTTGGTTTACTTAGACGGTGACGGTGCGATGTCGATCTGGTGAATGTGGTGAAGTTTATCTCTAAAAATAGAGCAATGATCCCCAAAGTGATTGATATTGACCCTACAGGGACTTCCGTGTGAGTAACAAGGAAATTTGGGAATCCACGAAATGAAAACGGGGGGTCCACCCACTTTCAACAGTTCAGGCATTTAGTAAAGTAATTTCAAGCTTTTAGTACAGATTAAATGAAAACCATACATGGCTTATTTAACAGATTTATTTGCTAATTTTAATTGTGTTGACTTGCGGTTACAAAGTGATAGTCTGAATTTAATAAAACTAAGGCCATAATTTTAGGTTTTCTTGTCAGAATTAATATTTTCAAACAAAATGGAATCCACGAATCTTCCCAGTTCTCCAACTTATAACTGATAAACGTTGAGGTGATGACGTTTCGGCCTATATTCAACATCTAGTCTAAATGCCCTTCTCACAGACTTAAAAACGAGGTATGAGGATATTGTAACTACGGAAATACTGCACTCTGTTATCGATCCATATAGTGAAGAATGGCATATCACACTACATGAAGATTATTGATGGAAGTAATCACTATCGTATTATCTAGGGGCAGTTCAGGAAGTGGTATCAGCAATTCGGTCTTAAAAAGGTTATACCAATTGCTTATGACATATTATGAACTATCGTAAGAAAGCTTTTCTATCTTCACACCTCATTGGATGTTATTCTTAAGAAAAAAAAAAGTAATGTCATAAATAATCCAACGTAGATACTTGAGGTCATATTTCAAGCTTGTTAAAACAGGCACAGAGTGGTGGGAGGTAATTCTGCTTTAACAGGCGGGCGAGAGACAAGCACGGCAATACAGATTTTGGCTCACTCCGGCCGAATACTTTTGCCGAATATTCGGCTATTCGGCCAGGAAGTCTGCCGAATATTCGGTATTCGGCGTATGGCCGAATATACTATTCGTTGCAAGTCTAGTTTAAACGCTTTTTCTTTTTCTTGCTTATGGCTTTACGCGGGGAAGTACTAGGGGCAAGGAATGGGAAAGAATTTGACCATGGACTTTTGAAGGAAGCATCCAGGCATTCGCATGGAGTGATTTGGGGAAATCATGGAAAACCCAACTCTGGATGCCCGGACGAGGATGCGAACACGTGTCAACCTGAAGGCGAGGTCAGAACGTTAACCGATCACCCACCATGCTCGGTATGTTTAAACGTGTGGAAAGGTCGTTAAAATACATCTGATCCCTATTTGAGATTAAAAACGCAACAGAACATAAAGCAGAGAGAGAGTGAGTGAGTGAGAGCGAGAGAAGCGGATCGGTAGGTAATGTAACGGGCCAAGTTTTGGGGCAAAAGATTTAGTTGTGTGCTTTAGAATTAAACGAGAGTTAGGTAAGTCGTGGCAGTACGCCACAGTCGCGTGCCGTCCGCACGCGAGAGTAATGAGTCAGGTTTCGCTGAAGAAAACTATCAGCGCATACCACAGCCCAGCCAGGGACACTGGCCGGTCAATTGCCGAAGGAGGTCTAGAATGTTCGATACGGGCAATATAAGGAACGCAGGACATGTGTTCGGTATTCTCAGTGACAGATCGACAGTAGGCACGTCACTATGCCAGTTGGATAGTCAATAGCCTCTCTCTCTCCAATAGCCTGGTCTCCCTTTAGGGTCGACAATGCGGCAACACTTGGCGGAATCCTCAGATAGCAATTCTACATGTATGTAAGTAATTGTTCCATCATCTACTAGTACTTCAGAAGATGTAAATCTAATAGAAGCCTACGGGGATAGCCTCGCAGACGGCGTCAAAACGGATGATATGTATTCAGTCAAGGACGAGCAATAAACAGTATCGTACAGCAGTTAGGCTGTGTTCTCACTGGTAAAATATAAGAGAACCTGCCGGTTACGATAGTAAACCTAAGTTGGTGAAGCCATATTAACAACCACACAGGTCTGTGGCCTTAATCCACAGTGGTGTCAGAACCTGATATTAGTAAATAGCCTTACAGCTGAGCTGGAGAGTGGAGCCGAGGTCGCCGGAGGTCAGCAGCAGCAACTCCATTAAAGGTTAGTACCTGAGTTTCCAGACACTCTCTGCCAATTCCAAATTACGCCCACAGAAGAGGAGCTAGACCACTCGACTAGTCCGTTACAGTAAGTCAGACTCGAACGAAGTAGCTCACTACTGGCACTGTACCGCTGAGCGCTAGAACGGAGAACTACTGACCCGCCGCCAGAAAGAAAAGAACGATCTAGTTCTTCTGAATCTGTGGAGCGGAGCGGATAAACAATGACCAGTGAGGTGGTGGGGAACAGAGAACGAACATGGGTCGAGAGGACAGCAGTTGGGCCGTCGGGCGCTGTGTGGCGGACATGACAAAGCCGAAACTTATTGTTGGCGCTCATTCGATTGAAGTAGGCTGCATACTCTACGACTAGGGATTGCAATCCAGCAAAGCGGGATCCCGCAATCCCGCGGGATCCCGCATTATTAGACAGTCTGGCGGATCCCGCACAAAATTAAACGGATCCGCAATCCGCAAAATGCGGATAAAACGCGTGTCAGTGCGTGACTCGCTGCCCCACTCGGTCTCTATCGGATGTATTGCACTGTTTGCCTGTACCCTTCCAGTTGGCATTTGGCACGTGTGAACAAACGTTTCTTTTTGTCAACCTTCGTCGTTCGTAAGTAAATAGATACACTTTTATGTATTCATTTTTTAGTACACATTTCTATAATTTGAGTTATGTTGCGTATTTAGTACGATTTTGTAACTATATAATTATTTTTTATGTGCTGCAAACGTTATCTGAACTACGAAGTTACAGCTTTTTATTCACGGTTTCATTATTCCCATTTTCTGTATTTGCAGATAAAGTTATTGTGACAATTTCCTTTTTTGCGGCTGAAAATTTGATTATTCGTTGATAGGAAACTAATGTTATCGTAATTTTAATCGCATACCTATTTATTTAGCAGCTATTAAAAGGCAGTTGTACATCCTTTGACTTATTGCTGTTTTGGCCGCTGCCTCAATGCGTTTCTTTAACGAAAGCCGCCTGTTTACATGTGCCACTCAGGCTATAGATTAATATCTCTTCTCCTTGTTATTATTTTGACTAAAGGCAAAAAAAGTTATAATGAAGTATTCACTGGTGTATCGACGAATTGTGTTGTAGGAACAGGCCCGCCGTAAGCGGGCGTGCAACGCGTGCGCCGCACGCGGGCGGCACCACATCGAGGGGGGGGGGGGCGGCAAAACGAGCGATCGACAGTCGCCACCCCGCGATAGTTGCCACTCCATTGTCGCCGCGACGAAATTTGCAGCGTATTATGTAAGGGGCGACCTTTTTTTTTTAGCTCAACAGCTGCTTCGGGCGGCCGGCGACACTCGGAATGGCAACAATGGGGGCGGCAAATAATGTTTGAAGGGGCGGCAATCTCACAGTTTTCTGACCCGGTTCGGAAATTTCCTAAATCCACCACTGGCTACTTAGACAGGGGGCGGCATAATCGGTATTGCACGCGGGCGCTCAAACAGCTAGCGGCGGGCCTGTGTAGGAATACCATACTTCGACGGCTGCCTCCGCCGTCTCCCTCACGTGTGAAATCTCATGTTTTTACAATGAAAGCCGCAGCTACAACCTATGAAAACTTCACTGCAATCATTCGCCGAGAAAGTCTCCTTTCTTACTAAAAAGTAATAATTTCCACTCTTAAAACGTCGTTACGCCACATATGGTGAGTAGTTTCCTTTAATAACATTGAATCAACTGTAAGATCAATCAAGGAATCAGGAGATATAATAATGAATCCCACAAAAACAATTTTTGTAAAAAAAAGCCAAGGATCTTGTTCTGAGCCAAGTCTACACTTTACAGAGTATATTCACTTCACTTCACTTTGTGAAATGGAATACTTTCTCTCGGTGTTATGGAACGTTTATTTAGAATTAAAAAAGAACTGGTAACTTGATCACTAAGCAAACCATGTTTTTAAATTCATGTGATGTATTGTAAGGCACCTAACACTGAATATTTTCCATTTTTTATTATTTATTTATTTATTTATTATTTATTATTATTTATTATTATTTATTTATTTATTTAAAAATTGGTTTAGATCAGTGTTTCCCAACGTGGGGCCCACGCCCCACAGGGGGGCAATTTGATTTTTTTAGGGGGGCAATTTAGAAATTGACTTGATACGACTTTACCGCTTTCTCTTTGGGTTATTTAAACACAATGCCAGATATGGTTACAAAATATAGCAAAAAAACAAATTCTTAAAAGGATCACACTAAATTGCAATAATAAATGTTTATTATAAATCTTTTGAATTTTAGTATTTCATTTTTTTTTAATTTTACTTACTGTGTTTTATGATAATATTAAAGTGTTTTCTTTCAAAAACCATCCTATATCAGTTTCTTTAATAACAAATAATTTTTTATTAAAAATTATGTATGGGGGGCAAAAAAATGTTGAAAGTGGGACATGACCCAAAAAAGGTTGGGAAACACTGGTTTAGATTAAAAAAACAAAAATGTAAAACCTCGAAATGTACTTAAGACATGCTAAAAATTTTAATATCATTTTTCCAATTAAAATATTGTTAACTATTAATTTTTATCATTTTACATTAAAATTGATTTATTAATTTAATTATTATATAATTTATTATCGTTTTAAGTAATTATGTTTTAAATATAAGCGTTAAAAAACTGTTTACGACAATCCCGCACGGATGCCGCGGGATTGGCGCAAATCCCGCGCGGGTCCCGCGGGATTGAAAACACTGCGGGATTGCAATCCTTATCTACGACACCCTGGCCAAACAAACGGCTCAGGGGCTCCAGGAAGAACCACCGTTCACTAATAGTGAGCGACTACACACTTTCAGAAGAGCTGTTCAAAAGAACTGGTTCACTCGCGAACGAAACATCTCTACAACCTAATCCTAAGTTTTCTGCTTCTTATATCCTAATATCTGTCTTTTTCTAAGATGTGCAGAGAAATTGCCACACCGCAATTAGTAATAACAATAAGAATAAATAAAAAACGGTTATTCCCGTCGACTGTTGCCTCTACTAACAGATTAACAAACAAGAGTATCTGGGATTTATACACAATCTACTAAACAGTAATTAGGCACATGTGAAGATAGATAATTCAGTACGTCAGTTGACTTGTGTCGCTCTCATATGCTAGAGGCAGGTATAGAACAAGGAGATGGCACGAGGTGCTGAGGTGTAGAACTTCAATGAGGAAGTGATTGTGGGCTGCCATCTCAGTCGGCTGTCTAGCCTGGCGATTGCAGTAAAGGTTAACAGGCCGAAATCAAAGTCACATTCGCCCTGGCTAAGTGAAAGATCTATGGGCATTGCGTCAATGCGACCTCCAGTTTTGACCGAAAAATATCGTAGAACTCTGAAAGGTGAAATTGTCGAAAATAGGGTTCAATCCATTGTTACCATTCCAGAAGAGTTTCATGCAGCAACAGGAGTATCGATTTCAATTCGAACATTGCGCACAGGAGCCCATAGATTTGAATATATTGGAAGAGCAACTACACATAATAAGCCTCACATCACGACAAGCAGAAAAGTTCGGAGACTGAAGTGGTGTTCTAACCGTTGCTACTGGATCTTGGAGCAGTGGAAATCGGTTGTGTGGAGTTATGAGTAGAGATTTACATTATTACTGTCCGATGGACGTGAATAGATGTGGCTTTTAGTGGGGAATGGCTTCTGTGGAGTGTATAGCACTAACTAGGAAATTCAGTGGTGGTGGAGTCATGGTTAGGGATTGCAATCCCGCATCATTAGACAGTCTGGCGGATCCCGCACAAAATTAAGCGGATCTGCAATCCGCAAAATCTGGCGGAAACATGTGTCAGTCTGCGTGATTCGCTGCCCCACTCGGTCTCTATCGGATGTTTTGCACTGTTTGCCTGTCCCCTTGCAGTTGGCATTTGACGCGTGTGAACAAACGTTTGTTTTTGTCAACCTTCGTCATTCGTAAGAAAATTGATACACTTTTACGTATTCATTTTCGAGTACACATCAGTGGCGTAGCTACCATAGGGCTAGGCGGTGCAGTGCACCGGGGCCCCTACGCTCAGGGGGCCCCCAAGGGTACCTCAAGAGGGCCCCAAGCGCACCTCTGGGGGCCCCCAAGTGCAGTTCAGCGGGCCCATGGGCCTTCACGGCAAACTGGCGACCTTTTTTTAGCTCTACCATCGCCTAAGGGGGCCCCTCACTGCTCAGGGAGCACCAAACACTTCCAACGGGGCCCCAAAGCACAACTCAGGGGCCCCCAGCCTCAGCTCAGAGGGCCCCTACCAGCAACACAAAACAATAACAGGTCGCCCATCTGGCCTGAGGACCCAAAATAAATTTTTTGCACCGGGGCCCTTGTTGACCTAGCTACACCACTGGTACACATATCTGTAATTTGAGTTATGTTGCGTATTTAGTAAGATTTTCTAACTATATAATTATTTTTTATGTGTCGCAAACGTTAACTGAAATACACAGTTACAGCTTTTTATTCACGGTTTCATTATTCCCATTTTCTGTATTTGCAGATAAAGTTATTGTGACAATTTCCTTATTTGCGGCTGAAAATTTGATTATTCGTTGACAGGAAACTAATGTTATCGTAATTTTAAAGATCGGATACCTATTTATTTAGCAGCTATCAAAAAGCAATTGTATATCCTTTGACTTATTGTTGTTTTGGCCGCTGCCTCAATGCGTTTGTTTGAAGAAAGCCGCCTGCTTACATGTGCCGCTCAGGCTATCGATTAATACCTCTTCTCCTTGTTTTTATTTCGACTAAAGGCAAAAAAGTTACAATGAAGTATTCTCGAGTTTATCGACGTGTGAAATTTCGTGTTTTTACAATGAAATCCGGAGATACAACCTATGAAAACTTCACTGCAATAATTCGCCGAGAAAGTCTCCTTTCTTACTAAAAATTAATAATTTCCACTCTAAAAACGTCGTTGCGCCGCTCAAGTAAAACTGAGATACTGTGGTATGACAGAGTCACCCACAATGAATATAATTAAATAAATTAATTAATATTCAGATTTTCTTTAAAAAATAATAGGGACATTGCATAGGTAAATAATTGTATATTAAACCCGGGCAGCCAGAGTTATCATTATTATAATTTTAATTTCTACAAAACTTGCTGCTCAGTAACGTAGTGGATATGGGAAGCTGGAACTGCCATTTTCGAACGGTCGAGAGCGAGACAATAGCTGGGTCCCCCGACGTGGCGGCGCCGACGCTCACAACAGCGGTATTCCGTTAGGACGGGTGCACTGAATCCACCCCTCTCCGATGCTTGGTCGAGGTCAGGCAAAAAGTGCGCGAACGGAGACAGCGAATGCTGACCGCGATATAAAACACGTGACGACGGACATGTATCGATGACCAATCGTGAACGTTTATAGGGGTTCCCAAATGTTAATTCAAGGGATTCTGTTGCATGTGGCGAGTGGGAGACGACTTTTCCGAAGAAGAAGAGAAGAGGCCATTTTTGAGAACACTTGCTGCCGGGGCGAGCCACTGTGCAGACGTGTCAGCCGACACGCTCTCGTCCGGTGATCACTGACTGTTTCTGATCACACTCTCTTGCTCTGGGAAGTGAGAAGTTGTATGGCATGCCTGCCATAATCTGGAAGCTGTTGTGGTAACGCGGTCGTATCCGCTAACCTGGCTTTCGCAGCTGCAGTGGCACTGTGCGTGTCACACTTCATCACGACGATGCATTCATGGTAAAGTACCGGCGTATACGGTCACGATTCATTGGGTTTTGACGAGACTTGTGAGCCCTTAAGCGGCACTGAGATAAGACTCTGCTCCCGTCGTAAAATCACTGAGCTAGCTAATTTTCATGTTTAATTTCAAATTCCAAGCATCTTGCTAATTTGTGTAAATTCAAGACGATGCTTTTTAACTTTATATGGCGCCCCTGGGATACTCCTTTTTGTAGTAAATGTTAACTTCAATTTGATGGCCTGTGTTGCCACGTTGATAATACGTTGATTTTGCTATTTGTTGAAATATTTAATTCAGTTTATATTTGCTTTTCATTGGCGGATTGTAAACGTCGGGTATTGCTTGTTTTTGTTGTCTTTGGAATATGTTTAACGTAAAGTTAACTATTACCCGGCCTTGTATAAGCCATAAGACTCAATAAATGGGATATTATTTTGTGTACAATATTCATGGTTCTAGTTCCTTCTAGTTCACCATTATTTTTAAAATCATTTTAATAATTAATAATTAATCTTCCGTCCCCCTCATCAATACAATTGGCGCCACCAACGTTGGGCTCTAACACGTTGTAAGACGCTACAATTTGGCGCAGACGAATGTTGTTTAATTAGTTCCCAAGTCGAAATTATTTTCGAGAAAAATTTTGCAAGTCTTAAAAATCCATGGATGTGACCTATGCAGATTTATTTATTATTTTAGAATATAAATTGTGTTTTGAAATTTGTTTTTGCCATGCTTGAATTAAATTTAATGTTGAAATGTGTGATTTTTTGATATCAATCAATTGGTGCATTTATGCTAAATTTCAATCAATTGTTCAAATAAATGTTTTGCTCACTTGCAACAAGCATGGTTAATTTAAAATTAAATTTCGAGTCAGTGCTTTTGAAGTTTTAATGCATGATAAGAATTAAAATTTTTCTTTACGCTAATTTCGCTCATGTGTTGAGGTTTTGTGTCGCATGCAACATCGTTGTTTTTCTTTGTTGTTTCTTTTAGATGGGTTTATTGAATTTTGATGGGATTTGTGCGCGGAAGTTTATTCAATGCTGAGTCCAGTTGATATTAAATCATGCCGGTTTTATTTTGTTTGATACCACTTGTTATAATTGTTGTTCAGAGCTGGAATTTTGTGTCATACGGTCGACTTATGAAGTTAAGATCACGTACCATTAATATGGCAGACCAATCAGTTGATCCAGAAATTTCCGGGCAAACAAGTGCATTAAGTCAAACACCGGAAGAACGCGAAATACCGTTGGTGGTCGAAGGTTGCGTTAATACCCCAAGTACGCGAAGCATTCATTCCAATATGTCACTAGATGGGGAACAATTGGAAAATTTTCCAACCCCAGACAATGGAAATATCCAAAATCCACCCACGCAACCAGATCGGGAAACACGTTGTGCATCACAAAACACGGCAGAAATGCCACAGCAGTCTTTACAATCGCAGGACGCACTGTTTGCCGAGCTACGTGAGTTCATAATCAAGAATTATGATTCGTTGATGAAAGAATTAGAGAACAGGGATTTTGATTCGATAATGAAAGATTTGGAGAAGGGCTTTGGTTCACAGCATGAGAAATCAGCAAGAACCAACTGCGTTAAACAAACATTTCGATGAACAAACATCCCAAACGAAAAGTTTGAATGATAAGAGGTACAACGTTCGCGATGAAATCTGTCAAGATATGAGGGAATGTAGAGTTGAAGTGCGAAGAAGCGTCCCAGCAGTGGAAAAGCCTGCTGATGACGTGCGAGTAGTTTGTACTTCATTGGAGAATGCGGACGGAGGAGTCGCGTTAAAGCTCAACACCAGTGAGACGGAAATAAGTAATTCTGCCGCCGTTGACCTTGAAAATCACGGGCAAGCCGCTGTGGAATCAGAGTATGTTCACTACAATCAATCTGAGGAAGAAATACAGGTTGCGAATGAGACGTTT
>JARYHS010009186.1:150222524-150239153 GCA_031002005.1 Vandiemenella viatica
TTCATTCTCTGTGTTTGTAGTGCAAGCTTAAAAAGGAAGACGAGGAACGAACGTAATTTTTGCCAGACAACGACGGAATGAAAAGCTTCCTAAAAATTATCCCTAAACTGTTATTAATATGTTGTTTCCATCTTCCCTCATCTTGTAATCCCCTCTGGAGTTAAACTTGTAGCTCACGTGATTATTTTGCTGTTCATTTCAGTGTATATGTAGTGCTTGCATAAAAAAGAATATCTTTGGCGAAAAAAAATCTTGCTAGACTATAATGCAATCAAAAACATTTATTTGAAACATTGTTAGTAATATTTTCATCTTTTTTTCCTAAAGAAGTGACTGTTACTCCATTCTTCAAATACACCTAATTTTTTCTTTAACATTTATTACAATATTAATCTGTAATACATACATCAACCATATATTATATTTTAATCGTGTAGAAGAGAATTGCTTAGCATTCAGACACACGGGTGTTTTTATATCTTAATGCTTTATTCCCTTTATTTTTCATGATAACGATGGAACAATTATAATTTTTTTCATTCATTTTTTCGGATGTGTTTCGCTTGTTTTTCAGATACATCATTAACGTCTTATACATTTTCATATGATATTACAATTGTGCTCTTTGTCTTCCCTTGATATTTTTTCATATTTGTTGAACGAATCATCTTGTGATGGTCTATGTATTCTAATACACGCTTTGTGTGCTAACCTGTCTGTCACTCGCTAATATTTCATTTTAATGGTTCTAGGCCAATCATAAGCGACGTGATTTCTTGGTTATCTCGAGGTACAATAAACAAATACCGCGGAATGTGTAAACTGTTGTCTATCATTTTAAAATAAACCCAGCTAAATACACATATATAGGTGCAGCTAACATTTAATTACTTACTTACATAGTGTATATAGTGAATATGTTACGATACATTATCTTATAAACTCGTACCAAGATTAACATTGTTCATGTCTATAAAAATTCCTTCGTACACGTTAAAACCATTACATGTTAGCAATCTCACAAGCAAAACGTTAATGTCTATTGTACAACATTTGCAGTCTAATATTAAATGGAGCTTGTCTTCATCTTCAAAAAATATGTAACTTGGAGCGTATACTATATCGTATACTTCTGACAACTTCCAGAAAAATTTAAATGTTGGGTACCAACAGTCGCAAAATCTCTGGACGCATCGAAGCACAGTGTTTTTCCTTAAATAACAAAGATGTTCTACCATTATCTAACTTTTACGTATTAAGTGGCCAAATGAATCTCCTCCAACACCTACCAAACATCCTTCCTTAGCTGTATCCAGAAAAAATATGTTTTTTTGTTATCATACGTTGCTACAACGTTGTATATTAAACGTTTTGCTTTCAGAGTTTGGTCAAACTCTTGCATGCTTTCACAACCGAAAGGAATGTGTGGTGTACTACGTCAGAACAATTCACGGCCTCAATCATAGTACGAAATGTTAGCGGAAAATTACAAAACGATGAATATAATGAAAATCTAGTGACAATTATTCCACAGTTTCTCAATACATAATTTGTTAATACACTGTCCAGTCACATTAATGTGACCACCAACTACTTTCGACGTTAACGTGAAATAACCAATCACAGAAGGCAGGTGGCAGCACATTACAGTGGATTGTATATAAAGGATGTCCTAAGGCATCGGAAAGCATTTCAATCATTGGCGTAATGCAGAAACGTAGCGATTTAACCGACGTCCAAAAGGGCACGATAATTGGCTTTCGAGCCAAGGGTGGAAGCATTTCGGAAACGGCTAATTTTGTGAACTGTTCACGTGCCGCCATGGTGAAAGTATAGGCAAAATGGCATTATTCAAAAGCAGCGGCGTGGAACATGTGGTACACCACGGGCTATAGATGACAGAGGCGAACGAAACCTATGGAGATGCGTTCGGGCACGATGGACCATCTATTAAACATAGTAGGTAGCCTACTCAATATGTTGACGTCTCTCCTCGCCAAGTTTGACCAGCTCGCCGCGGATATAAAGACCGCAGTTAAGACGGTTCCAGCAGCCGAACAATCAGAGAAATCCCTGACCAATAATGAATAGGACACATATACAAGGTTTATCTCTGTGTGTTTGGAATGCCAATGGCATCCGACAACAACTTGGAGAGTTTAGGCAATTTCTGCGTGATGAGGACGTAGATATTTGCCTTGTCTCAGAAACCCACCTCAAACAAGGCCTTAACGCCTCAGTAGCCAACTATTGCTGCTATCGGAATGACAGGCCAACTGCAGGAGGAGGTGTGGCAATATATATAAAGCGTGGTATTCCTCATCATGAAATACTGTCGCCACAAACCAACCAGATAGAAATCAGGGCTATAGAAGTGGAAACTACCACTGGGCCAGTCACAATAGTATCAGCATATAGACCACCACGGAGACAGCCAATTGCAGAGGACTTTGATCGTCTTCTTTCAATCCGAGGCAAACTGATCATCGGGGGTGATCTTAATTCGAAACACCCCGATTGGCACTCGAGAACTACAAACCCAGCAGGACAGCTGCTCCACAGGATTGCAGTCAGACGCAACTTGCTAGTCTGGGGCCCGGTGGAACCAACACACCACCCCTGGAACGGCGGTCGTCCAGATGTCCTAGACATTGTGATCACACGGGGGATTGCGGGCTTCATCTCCGCGCACACAATGAACAGGCTTTCGTCAGATCACTCTCCAGTCCTGATAGATATAGGCGTAGGCCCGTGGAGACCAACAACTACCAGCCTAAAGAACTACAGCAAGACCAACTGGGAGAATTTCCGCGAAGAGATCACGGTATCCCTTCACCGCCTGAGGCCCCTAGATGCGACACAAATAGAGACTGCTATCAAACAGGTCTCCAAAACCATCATTAGAGCGGCTAACACAGCAACGCCTCCTGTAACTGAAAGACCCAGGTCTCGCCAACTCCCGCCACACCTACTAGCACAGATAAGACATAAAAACAGGGTGGCTAAGGAATGGCGACTAACCAGGCGCCCTGAAACAAGGCGGTTACTAAATCGACTCCAACGCGAGCTGAAAGCGGCGCTCGAAGAGCATAGAAACCGAGAGTGGTCGTCACGTCTGGCCTCCTTAGACGTTAAAGACGGAAACCTTTGGGTAGAGACCCGACGTTTTACAAAGCGGCGTACCAGACTACCCCCACTTCATGGCGAAAGGGGCCTTGTGTTTAGCGACTCAGACAAGGCCAATGCTCTGGCGGACCACTTTGAGAAGCAATTCAGACCTTCTCAAGATAATGATGAAGAAGAATCTGCAGACATCCGCCGAAGACTTGCCCGTTTTCTAGCAGCTGAGGACGACGACTACATAATAGAAGAGATCACACCTGATGAAGTTCGAAACATATTGAGTAAACTACACCCCAGGAAGGCTCCAGGAATTGACAATATAAGCAACCAACTACTGAAGAACCTTCCACTACAGGCGATTGAACACCTCACAGAAATCTTTAACATAGTTCTACGCCGCCAGCACTATCCAAGATGCTGGAAGCAGGCTACAGTTGTTGCTGTGCCAAAACCTGGGAAGAATACGACATTCCCCCAGAACTACCGCCCTATCAGCCTGCTCCCCTCAATGAGTAAAATCTTCGAGAGATTATTGTTAAAGAGACTAGAGGCACACATCAGGACCGAAAACATCATCCCGGAGTTTCAATTTGGGTTCCAAAAAAGACACTCTGCAAGCCAGCAAATTATGAGAATAGTGGAACGTGCCACTACTACCTTCAATTTTCGTGGCTACTGCCCGCTAGTATTGTTAGACGTCGCACGGGCATTCGACTCCGTCTGGCATAGCGGTTTGCTCTACAAACTTTATAACCAGGGTTTCCCCGGCCCTCTTGTAAAGCTGATCAAGAGCTATATATCTGGGAGATCTTTCAAAGTGAGGGTTGGCAATAATCTGTCAAGTCGCCGCCCCATAAGAGCTGGAGTACCGCAAGGTTCGGTCCTAGGTCCGGTATTGTATAATCTGTATACCGCGGATATACCAGCCCCAGCCACAGTACGTACTGCCCTATATGCAGACGACACTGCGTTCTTTACCGCGCACAGAAATAAAGCCACTGCAATCAGAAGATTACAAGAAGTCCTCCAGCAGACTGAAGCCTGGGCAAGACGTTGGAGAATAACTTTAAACTCGACAAAGACTCAAGCTATTATGCTGACCAGGCGCCTGGGGAAGCGTGACCGTCGGCAAAACCGCATGCGTAACCTACACCTAAATGGCGAAGACATCGAATGGACAACCACAGCTAAATACCTCGGCGTGATTTTGGACACTCGTCTAACCTGGAAACATCACATTGAGGAGACACGACGAAAAGTTGCAGCTAGGCTACAAGAGTTATACCCAATACTCAACAGGGATAGCTCATTGTCAGCCTGCACCGGCGTCAGTGTATACTGTAGCCTAATACGACCGGTGATTGAATATGCGTGCCCTGTGTGGGGGTATGCATCCAAGGCCCAAATAAACCGTTTGCAAACGATGCAGAACAGATCACTTCGGCGAGCACTACATGTGCCAAACCGATTTCCCACAGCAGACCTGCACGAAGCAGCAGGTGTCCCAATGCTCCAAGAAAGAATTATGGAAATTACCAAATCTTTCTATAGGACATCACGAAAGTCGACTAACCCACTAATAGCAAATCTTGGCCAGTATTTTACTACCTTTGACAAACACAAAAGACCACTGTCAATTCTAACTAATAATTGAGAAAAACAAAGAGCAACAAAAAAGGCAAACCACCAGTAAAGTGACTAAATCTGTAAGATTGAAGGAAATGTCTAATGACAACAAACTTCACCACAACTGCTTAACAAAGGAAAAGCAGAAAATGCTCACGGCGGCGCGGTCGGAAAGCATTTCAATCATTGGCGTAATGCAGAAACGTAGCGATTTAACCGACGTCCAAAAGGGCACGATAATTGGCTTTCGAGCCAAGGGTGGAAGCATTTCGGAAACGGCTAATTTTGTGAACTGTTCACGTGCCGCCATGGTGAAAGTATAGGCAAAATGGCATTATTCAAAAGCAGCGGCGTGGAACATGTGGTACACCACGGGCTATAGATGACAGAGGCGAACGAAACCTATGGAGATGCGTTCGGGCAAATAGACGTGCAACTGTTGAGTAACTGACCGCCCAGATGAACCAAGGGGCTACAAAGAGTGTATCCTCAACAATGGTTCAGCGAACGTTGCTGCGCATGGGCATCCGCAGCAGACGCCTGGTTAATGCACCTATGCTGACTTCTGTTCATCGGCGACGAAGGCTGGAATTTGCACGCCAGTACCGCAACTGGACGTCCACAGAGCGGCGACAGGTGGCATTTCCCGATGAATCACGTTTTATGCTCCATCGGACAGATGGACGTTGGCGCATACGGCGTGAAACGTCTGAAAACAAACACCCTGCAACAATTGCTGGAAGGATCCAGGGTGGAGGAGGGAACATTATGGTTTGGGGAATGTTTTCCTGGCATTCATTGGGTGAACTCATCATTGTGGAAGGCACGATGGATCAGCACAAGTACGGGCAGACCATGTCCACCCCTACATAAGAATAATTTTTCCCCAGAATGATGGCATCTATCAGCAGGACAATGCTAGGTGTCATACAGCTCGCAGTGTATGTGCTTGGTTCGAATAGCACCAGGATGAGTTTACCTTACTCCCCTGACCAACAAACTCACCGGATTTAAACCCAATCGAGAATCTGTGGGACCACCTCGATCTGGTTGTTCGTGCCATGGATCCTCAACCACGTAATCTAGCGCAGCTGGCCACGGCACTGGAGTTGACATGGCTCAACATCCCAGTGAACACCTTCAGAAACCTAACTGTCTCTCTTCCTGCACGCCTCGCAGCGGTCCGCTCTGCCAAAGGTGGTTATTCTGGTTTTTGAGAGGTGGTCACATTAATGTGACTGGACTGTGTATCTTATCTTTTTTAAATGGTGTTAGTCCCGTTAGCCATACAAAAACTTTTCTTCTTTTTTGAATATGTGTAAATAATTAATTTTGATTGCATTTTATTCTCCACGTAATGATTCTCACTGGTGTATATCATTCTTAAATTTTCGTATGCACAACGTTACGGAACACAAAGTACGGGTCCAATAATTAAGTATAAACGCCAATTATTGAGACGCAACTCAAACCGACCACTCCTGAAACCCTTAGCTAACACACTATTCTCTACGTTAACCATACCTTAAGCCAATGTAATATTGAATAATAAGTTGTTGTGGGTCACTACAGTGCGACCTGTCTAAATGACGCAGACGCTTTGGTTTATAAATGGTTCGTGAAATTTGAAAGCAGTTTCAATGTAAAACTATTCCTCTGTTATCTTGGTTGTTGGGAGGGACCGCGTCAATTTATTGAAACCTAATATTTCAGCCATCATTCCGTGGCTTTATTCAGAGTCCTCTGAAATAAGCAACCGATGTAACATCGACAACGACCACGGAATTCTGGCCAATCACGTAAAACTATCCCTTTTTTTCAATTTAAATGAAATCTTCGGTCGTTAAACGACTAAAACATATCGTTTATACCAAAAATAATAACTTCCCTTAAAGTTGTATCAAGATTTTGTTGTGTATATATCCTGGTAGTATATCATGGACATCAACGTTGTCCCATTATAAAATACTATTTCAAAATAACTGGTTAAATGGTTAGCCAGACAAAATTCATACTTTTTCTGACTTATGATCAGCAATAAAAAAAATATAACAAACAGTCTTACCATAGTTTCTCGCCCAATGGTGTTAAAACCAGTACTAGGAGTCAGGCATTTTAATTAAATTAAATTAAATTACAATGGAGCACATGCTCCTGTGGCAATTTCCCTAAACACCCATGTTCCCCTTTCTCTGCATCCACCTATATTTACCCTTTACAAATTTTGACTTTAAATTCTTTCAACGTTTTTGGCAAATTATTCATCATTTCTCTTGGTAACTTATTCCAATCACTGACACCCTTACCTAAAAAAGAGAATCTTCCTACATCCTTGTGCCAGAAATCGAGTACCAGCTTGTGGTCATGGTCATCTTTTCCCGTCCATGCATTACTTTTAATTTTTACACCAATATCTTTCCATGCCTCATCACCAATATACGCCTTGTATACTGCCATGTCCCTCTTACCCTCCTTGTGTCTTCCAATGAGTCCGTTCCAGCTCTTTTATAATATAGTTACTGATTGCGTTCTGCGATAATTTCCAGAAACAAATCTAGCAGCCGTTCTTTGCACCTTCTCCAACTCCTGTATTTGATACTCAAAATGTGGGCCCCATACTACACTACCATATTCAACCAATGGCCTGACCAAAGTTTTGTAATCCAATTCGTTTAATTCTCTCGTGCATCCCCTCACCACTCTCTCCAACAAGTGCAGGATTTTGAAACCTTTTCCTACTACCTGTCCAATGTGATTTGTCCAGTTAAGCTTTTTATCAAATGTAATGCCAAGATATTTACATTTCAAGTCTTCAATAAGCAATTCTTTCCCCACCTTATAATCATAATAATCTTTTAGTTTTTTATTTGTGTATCTAATAAGCTGACTCTTCTTTGCATTTATCTTCATCCCATTTTTACCAAACCAATTAGATATCCTGTCCAGATCACCTTGCAGCTGTTTACAATCCTCAACCGTTTTGATCCTTTTATATAGCATTATGTCATCTGCAAATAATCTAATTACTGATAGTAAACAATCAACACAATTATTCATTAGAATAATAAATAGCAATGGTCCCAATACGCTACCCTGTGGCACTCACATTTTTACTTCCACTCCTTTTGATACCGTATTTCCTACCCTAACTTTCTGTTTTCTACCTTCCAAAAATACTTCTATCCAGCAAATCACTTTCTGATCCACTCCAATAGATTTTACCTAATTTACTATTTTATGGCTCACTCTGTCAAAAGCCTTTGAAAGATCTAGTGCTATATTATCAATTTGACCTCCTTTGTCCATTTCATCCGAAATATTTTGCTTATATCCCACCAACTGAGATTCATGATGTTATGTTTATCTGGTTCTGTCGATACTAGCTAAGTAGAAACAAAAATATAGCCACATCTCAGTAAGTGTATGAAAATCAGGTAGAAACGTTGTCCTGAACATTTGTTCTCGATGCTGAAAGCAATTTTTTAAAAAAATACTTCTTGTATTTTTATGCTGATTCTCTCAAAAATAACAATGGTCAACCTATGCTGGAATGCGTTCTCCTCCTTCTGTTCACCGTATGACATTGGAACTAAAAGTGAGCTGGTTGTTGGATAGTCAGAAAATTAATGTTTTATTTATTGCTTAATCCCATATGCTTTGGTTGGTACCTGATTCATCAGCATGTTAGGTAACTGTTACATACGTTTTCTCTGCAGAACGTTTCGTTGATACCTAAACGGAGATTTGTCGAACTCATGCAAAAATTTGCAGTAATTACATATAATTTTAAGATGCTTAAGAATTCATGAAACAGGAGTTGTTATTTGATGTTACGGTTATTGATGCCTTTGGTTATTTATTTCCAACACCAAAAATATAAAGGTAGTAATGGTCAGTTTGTCGTCAATTCTATATCTAGAAATTCCTAATTAAAAAAAAAAAAAAAAAAAAGCGGTTGGATCGTTATGTTGATAGAACGGTATGAAGTTCTAATTTACTGCCATGAATTTTAATGGTGTTGTCGGACAAATCTATTCGTTATTCAGATATTCCATACCTATGACAAGTACGTGAATACAGAATGAGATCGGACGACAGCCCAAAAAGTGCAAATTGAAATTTAGATAGTTATGTCAGCATCCCAGTTAGCTACGAAGGTTGAATGTGAATGTTAAACACGCTCAAATATACATGAGACGTTTTATGAATAGAAATGAATGCGAACCATCCAGGAATCATGTCACAGTTACACGCACTATTTTTCGTTCCTTGGCAAATTTGTTTGAAATTTGAATTAAAATAAATAGTAAAAACAGAACATGTTTAGGGCAAATTAAAATTGAATGTCAAAGCGATAATATATAAGGATTTATGGATACCTAGGAAACCTCTTTTGTGAACAGGAATTGTATCAATATGAACAGGGGAAATTTTTTCTAACATTAAATGCAATATGTCGGAAAATAATCAGCGATCTGTAAATGAAGGTGACAGATAAACCACAACCAAATCGAAAAATAATAGTTCACTAGAGGACTTCCCGGCCTCGACCGTTATAGTTGGCGTAGATTTTACCGTACACTATTTTTATTCCCGCAATGAGAAACATTTGTACAAACATTCATAATATCCGCGCCAACTTTTTTCGGAATTAAAACAAACCTAGATTCACTCGCTCCCTACCAAGAAACAGGTAGGTTCAAGTTTATTTACACGTACACTATTTTCATTCGTCCGAAAAGATTCATGTGTATAAAGCTTGATTAATTTGGTTAAGAAATGGCATTATTACATTACTAAAAAAAACGCTAGATTGTGTTATAAACTCACATTCAACTGCAAAGTGAATGGATATACCTTTTGCTCGAAACGGCAGATACTTTAACTCCGCAAGTTCAGCCCTTTATACAAATATCAGAAGTGAATCCAGAATAATATTATGGTTAATAAATTATTTTATTCAAACAGAAGACTAATTCTGATGGCCAGAGACAATATAGTTGTATGTCCACTGCCAGAGATCGTGGTTAAAGAAAATCTCTGTCGTTTTAACAGCCATCGATGGCGTTTAAAAATTGTATATCCAGAATTAAAGGAAAGAATACTTCAAACTACGGCTATATATGGCGTTTAAAAATTGAATATCCCGAATTAAAGGAATGAATATTTCAAGGTTTTGTTTAATGTGCAAAATAGTTATTATTGTAATAATTATCTTATAGCTTTCATTAAAGTGCTATGGTCAGAGACATTGTTATTGTGTGTTTAGTGCGAAGCATGCTGCATCCAGCGGTTCCATCTGCGGTATTCCTCACCATATGTTCAGAATTTCATTTAATGTTCCGGCGTTATGTTACGTAGAAGCATAAAACATGCCAAACAACTGAGCTGATATTCTAAGCTTTAAAACGGTGGAAACCCCATCCAAATTTTCGCAGCAGATTTCGAGTTTTTCTGGCATAAATATACCCGGTTTTCGTTTTATAGATATAGATTCTGTTAAATGTGTAATTTCTTGCAGTTAAATAATGTTTCCGCGATGAATATAAATGGCTTAGATGCGAAATTCAAACTCCAGGCTTACTAGAGGTTACTAGCGAATTGTAGTCTTGTTCGCAGTCATTGCGTACAATGAACTGTTGAACCCATAATTTCATAAAATTTAATAAGAAAGAAAAGGGGAAGAAACAGAGCTTGATTAAATATTAACACCGAAACGTTTCTACTGGATCTTGGTGGAATTTGTAAATAACACTAAATTGGTTATTTTTATTCAAAATTATTAACCGTAATACGAGATAAATTATACGCCATGGTGTTAGTACCAGATTTAGAAAATTATGTGCGTTAATGCTCTAGCTTCGAATTTTGAAGGACGCGGGTTCGAATGTCATGCGGGCCATCCAGATTTGGGTTTTCAATGGTTTTCCACGGTTTTCCCAAATCACTCCAAGTGACCACGGTCGAATTCCTTCCCGTTCATTGCCGCCAGTCCTTTCTGTCGACTAATATACTTGACGTAGAGAAGGTGTAAAGCCATAAGCAAAAAAAAAAAAAAAAAATTGCCGTAATGAAGCAAACCTCGAAGTAACAACTAAACAATCTCTTACAGGTCTTAATGATCATGAGTTTATTGTTTGTCGTTTGTTAACAGAGTCGTTTTACTAAGTATTACTTTGTCTCGCCATGGACGGTGGTAGAAAATGCTACATTACTATAAAATTCTAGTGACCGATGAATGAGGTGTCGTTCTGCGAACTCGTCCTCTGTGATAACAGGACAGAGACGAAAAGATTCTGAATGGCATTCATATGCCATTTCACAGCTTAGAACTCACTATTGGAGAGTCTAAGTGAGTCTGATAGCACACTGCTGTCTCAGGTAGCATGCACTACACTTGTACGATCACGTCGTTCCACAGCGTGATCAGTTTCAGGGCAAATTTTGTCGGCAAGAAAGATAAAAGAAGAATTCGTGGTGCAATAACTAACACTAAAATTACTAGATGACTTCACAGCACGACGATCCACATCAGAATCACACTATTCTCCAGACGAAATCTAACACCAGATTCTCTCCTTCTGTAGTTGATCTCCCGAGAAAGCTTCGGTGATCCGATTTCTTAGCAATCTCGAATCCACGCCGACCAACAACGTGTCTCAGGACGCAGCAAATGATGCTCGTTGGCGAAATAAAAAAAAAAAAAATAGGAACAAACTGCAGGCATATTATTTACTATAGATGCTAGCTCACTTCTCACTCGCAAACATACGCTTCTGAATGGCTTGTAAGATTTCCGCTGCCTTCTTACTTAATGGAATGGAGTCGCAGTTGTTAGAATCGGCGAGTCACCACTTGTTATTCCGAATTTGCAGCCTTCCATTGGGGATATGTCCGTTCCAACAAACATCTTTCATGACGCAATTGTACAGGTATGTCACTGTTAACATGCAAAACTGCGTTCTTATTGAATGGTACACGGATTTCCGCTGTCACTTGACTAATCGAGTGTACTACGTCTACATTTGTCGTGTTTAAGACGCGCCCAAGCTTCATTTGTTAAGAGGCAAGAGAGCCCAAACTATTGCCAGACATCCCTCCTAGTTATTGTTCGGAGAAGGATGTCTAACCCACGAAGAGCTATTAGAGACGTCATTGTCCAACATTGGGAAGTTTTGCTATTACTCTTACTAATATTATTTAAAGTTTTTAATGTTAAATCATAGAAGGTGGCCATTGTTTTGGCATATTGTAAAACATTAGTCAAAATCTAAACTGTGTAATACCTTATAGGTTGGCTGAAAACCTCTTGTATAAATTGCTAATCTGGAGACTGCGTACGTTGTCTATAGCTATTGGCTACAGAACGGTCACGTGCCAGCCTTCACTCGCCAATCAACCACCACCATATTACATTGTTTCCTTCATGTTGCTTTTTGTTTATTTGCGACAAATAGATGCAGAAACTAAAGTAAGGAGAATGGTGTTCGATGTTTATGTTACATTATCTGTATCAGTTATAAGAATTAGGTTAAAACAAAACCCAATTTTTGTGTTTTTTTTATTTCTTTTTATTTTTTATTTTTTTGCAGATAATAAGAAACAATGAAGTTTAGTAAAATTTCAGAGAAAGTTTACACGAAACGTACGTAATAGTGAAATGTATCAGTCAAATAAATGACAGTTATCCGTTTTTGATATTATACTTTCAGTCATTTAAAGGAAATGTATTTATTTGAATAAATCATAGTTAAATACTCCGATAATCTAACCACAAAATGGTGCTCATATCACGAAAAATATCATTAAAAATGATCGTTATTCGTTTTTCCTTACACGCTTTTCCAGAATAAACTCCTTCTACCACCACAGATGATATCCGTCGTTATTCATATGAGGGTAATAGAAGCTATGATTTCCGAATGCTATATTAGTGGAGGTTGTTGTTAAATTGACCAGAATCGCAACTGACACATTTTGTTACAGCATAATTCATTCTGAAATCAGTTTTACAAACCAATTAAACCACTTTCATAAACGCCATGTTACTACAGGTATTAATTAATGCCTGTTGAGTAGTTTCATATTTAACGCGCAGAATTGTGCCTGGACCAGGAATAAATCTGATATTACATTGATAGCAAACGTTTTTGGGATTCCATTTTTTTTTATAATTTCACTGGTTCTATACTTCCGTCGTCATTAATTGAGTAGAAGTTACTACTGTATTGTTATGTGAACTGCAAATGAAATATGTAGAACAAAATCAAGGCCATTAGCATTATGTAATAACAATTCCATATAATTAACCAACTGCAAAAAAAAACAAAAAAAAAAAACTCCCCGAATATTGAATTCAAACTGTCATTTTTGACGGGCTCCAAGTTAGTTTGGAATATTAGGCTAAATCATACAATTATATTACATCACAGACGAATGTATATACTTTAGGTTAGATGGTAACATAAGCATTCACATATTAGCATATTCATTACGTGACTTTTTCCATAGTATGATATTAATACCTCCATATACTTTATTCCTCTTTCGGTTGCTCAAATAGAAAATTACGGACATAGTCAAGTTTCAAAGCGACGTAAACATTTAGCTAATCTGTAACCATCATTTACTTCCAATGTACTCGCGTACGTACGGATTTAAATGCAATATCATGTATTCAGTGCAATGAAAACATTGTCTATTACGTTTTTAGGTGGTTAAACTTGAAATTAGGCATATATGATACCACACTTTCGAATTATAAATTTCCAAGTAGTATTACTAAATATTCAATAACATTGTGTTTCATGAAAAAGTAGAAACCAATATTCTGGCCCTACTCCAACGCACAGAGAGATCTAGCTACTGCCTTCTCAATGTGCTCTCCCACATCTGCCCTTTTCATTTCGCACCTGTTTCGGGTGGTCGCCGCTAATGAGTTTTCTGGCGACAACATCTTCGCGCAGTCAGCGTAACCGTTCACCAGCCGTCTCTCCGGTTAGTTAGCAGAGCGGGAGCCGAATGTCTGTTGGCGCTGACATCGATTGACTGTCAGCGAGGTCACGCAACACTGCCCCCTCCTCCCCATAAACACAACCTCTCAAATCCATTACTTTCCGCTTCTGATATGCGAGGAAAAAAAAGGTATACGTGGAAGTGATATATGGATTTGGAGCGTTTTCTGTTCATTTTCGGCAGCTAAAATTATTTCTCGCCAAATATTAACGTCTCTGTTTTTAAGTGAGAAATTTTATGGAAGCGTCTGGGATAAGGAGTGAGCAGGCTGTTACACTCACAGTGGGTCAACACGTAATTGCGCTTTGTCCATGTATGATATACCAGCGAGCTATAAACAGGCAATGGCGCATGCACACGTCAGTATTCTGAGAATATTTCTAGCTTTTTGAGTAAAAACGACAAGGCACAGGATTCGATAGGCGTTGTTGAAAATAAATACCTGAAGTCTGCATTCCAGTCTTTATGGACTTTTACATACGTGTAACGAAAATCAGTGGCTTATTTTGAAGACATTATAAGCTTTAAGCTTGCCGATGGGACATTTTTATAGTATATTTCGTCTTTGGAACACTGTTCATCGCTATGGCAGCTTTAACAAACTTTTATCCAGCATTTTGATACTAAGGAAAAATGAAATGGCGTATAGGCAATATAAATTACAAACGATAGGTTATTTTCCCTATAAATAACGAAGTATAGCGAAAATAACCCATCACTCACCAAAGTTGAACCCTGCGACGAGTATAAAAAACGCGAGACGAACACAAACGTGCAAGTCATACATCCTCCCTATAGAATAAGGTTTCAAAGTGAAATATTATATATTTGTGTTCGTCTCGATTATTGTATACTCGTCGCAGCATTCAACTTTGGTGAGTGATGGTTTATTTTCTCTGTCCTTTGTTATTTATACTATTCAGAATTGGAATTGTTTCCTTGTTTTTCATTCGAGAGTAAAAACACATATTTTTGTTTTATTGCCAGATTTCATCCCTTGAAGGGATGCCCCAGTTCTTAATGGTAGTTTAAATACATAATGTTTTTGTGAGGAAACTGATGAAATATTTATTAAAGGGAATCAGATAAAGTACACTGTACACGTAAAAAAGTAAAATACATTTTAAAAAAGTATACTGCAGACTGACGGAAGAGGGGGTAGGAGGGAACTGTTAGGAAGAAAAGTGCACGCAAGAATTTTTTTAAAAAGCAAAGCCAGGCGTTTAAAACTTCTGTTTTTACATAACGATAACAGAGGTATGGTGGAATTTGTGTGTGCTGCCAGTTGTAAATATTATCTTCAAAGATTTTGGCACACGTTAAAGCTATTATTTAAACGATAACCAAGAAAACTCAACGTAAAACAGAAAAAAATGAAAAACTATCTTGCCTTTGAGGAGTGATAACAAAAATTTGTTCCATACGTCATTTGAATACTTGTATCACGATAAGGAAATGAAAAAAATAATTCCTTTATGTTACACACTATATTGTATACAAAAACTCAATCAGATCACTAACAGCAAATCCTTATAAATTACTAATAAATATTATTCGATATCAGGAGACGAATGACTTTGGCGCTAATAACTTCGACGTTGACGCGCCCTAAAGCCCTAATAACAACAAAAACAACAACGAACGACTATTTCCCCTTTCATCAATCAAGCTAAAACTACTTATTTCGTCACAATATATTAGTCATCGATTTCGGTATTAAATTACTCATGTACACCTTGAAGGAGGTTCTAATGCCAACATATGTTGCTTGATTGGAATCAGGATTCAGCCAATTTTCATAAACATTTTCATGTAATTGTTAAACACTGGAAGCCCTCATAAAACACAAGTCGAGTGCTTTTGAACCCTTAGGCGAGGCAAAAGGGTGCATAAATCATCAGTTAAATGCGTTACTTGATCTAATCTGCAATGTAATTACTCGTGCCATAAATTATGTATTCCTACGGCCGGACGTGATGCCATCGTTCGCCTCTGCATCCAATTATTTCCAGCTGCAGATTATAGATTCCGAGAGCGTTGTCCGTTAATTTGCTTCGTGTCGCGCGGACAAATCACCCATCTGTTCTTAATTGTATACAGCCGGCCAGGTGCAGCACAAATCAGGTTTGGTTCATTCACTGCAATCGTTTAATCGGGCTCGCCTGAAATCTGGTGTCCAGTGTTTTCCGTGATCCGCTGGATCCGATTCCGACGATTCTGTCCATTTCGATTTGATGCTGATACTGTTGTGTTTGTCGCCGGCTTTGTTTACTGTAAATTGTTACCGCGCTCGATGTGTGATTGTTGCTCGCCTTGTTGACAGTGTCTGAATGTTACGTGACAACGCTCTGAACAAGCAGGGTCATAAACTGCCACTTTATAACCACTCGTGCTGCCGCTGCAGACAAAACTTTATCAAAACTTTAACTAAGTGTCAGGAACTTATGCTGATGTTGGAAATTCAGAATGCAGAACACGGTCCTTCCACAAATGCATATCACTATTTAGTTTATTCCCATTACAATGTTTTTACGTGATACTTAACTGTAGACGGTAAGGTCAAATATTATCCAAAAAGCAAATGTGAGTTTTTGTTTTAAATTCCTGTTAGCAATAATTTAATTTAATTACGACGGATTTCTTTTAGCGTTTTTGCTAAATTATTCATCATTTCTCTTGGAGTTTTATTCCAATCCCTGATGCCCTCACCTATGAAAGAAATTTTCCCACACCCCTACGTCTAAAATCGAGTGCCAGTTTGGTGGTCATCGCAATCTTTTCCATTCCATGTACCTCTTCTAATTCTTCAACCAATATCCTTAACCAGTATATGCCTTGTACACACCCATGGTTATCTTTGCCCTT
>JARYHS010009186.1:150240153-150270151 GCA_031002005.1 Vandiemenella viatica
CTCTTCTTTCTGTAAGACTCTTCCACAAACTTCTTTCCTCACCCATCATTTACAAAACTCATTCATTTCTTACTTTGTCAGTCCACTTAATTTTCAGCATTCTTCTGTAGCACCACATTTCAAATGCTTCAATTTTCTTTCTTTCCGGTATTCCTAAAGTCCATGGTTTCGCTACTATAAAGTACTGTACTCCACACATAGGGATTTAAAAAGATATTTCTAATTCCTAGATCAATATTTGAAACTAAAAGATTTCTCTTTTTCATGAGGGCTCTTTTTTGTTAGTACTATTCTAGTTTTAACATCATTCCTGCTTCGGCAATCGGTTGTAATTTTGCTTCCCAAGTAACAGAATTAACTTACTTACAACTTACTTACATCAAACAAACAGCTTCAGGCTCTCCAGATGCTGGAAATAGTTAAAAATCAGTAAATCGGATCTTAACGCAAGTGTAGTGCGATTATTTTTCATGTGTGGTCTAATATCGGAAAGAAGAAAAAAAACATTTATCTGTCTTGAACTGAAAAACATGTTTATGTTGTCTGATACAATGCGATTCTTCGAAATGACTGAAGTGTTCGTTTGGGGCGGAAACAGGTGCAGCGAAAACGCGCTTCAGAAGGAGAGGAACACTTTACGGTTTCCATTGAGCGCGAAATCTCTGGGGCTTACGACAAGCGAGGAGAAGTAGAATTGGAATGGAGTGAAAGGCTCTGGGATGGCCAAATAAAAGATTTACGTGTAGAGACGAGAGCGGTAGAACTGAGAGGCAGCTGTCCGAGTTAGGCGTAACGCTGGGTTACAACTTGCGAGACCTGTTACAGTGCAAACAGCAGGTGAATCCCGTGACACTTCGGTGATTAAGTTCGGTGTTTCCACCAATCGCAGTATCCCAGTATACTTTGAAAATGTTACCCCAGTGGGAAGTAATTACTAAAAGCTTAGGAAGCACTTACTTAACGCTTAGATTCAGGTTGTGGATTCTATGTAAGGAAATCCGAAATTAAATGAAGAGCGATAGAGGAAGCATTTGAAAGTATAAAATAATTAATTTAAGGAAAAATGTCAAAATCCTAACTAAATCCTGGTAAATACTACTAGGACAGTATTAACTGGATGGCGGATGAATTCCGAAACATTTCTAAAAATTCTAAGATATAAAATTCCACGCACTTTTAACAATGTTTCTAGCTGCTTCCTGAATTTACAGACTTGAAACGGTTGTAGAAGGCAGACAAAATATTAAGCCTTAGAAAGAATGGACTGAAAGAATTTTCGTCTTAGGTAAAATACCACGTATGTGTGATTGTATATGGTTAACAAAGGATTTTAACAGATCTGGGAACGACGGAGCTGCGATGGAGTTCAATTCGTGAAATTACAAAGATCTAAAAAAAAAGGGATTCCAGACACTAGCTGCGCATGTTAGTGGAAGTTTATCGGCGGATTAGGAGAGAGAAAATTACAAAGTTCAACTGCAATCGATCTTAGTTTGAAAATAGTCGTAGTGAGTTCAGCGGACAATTAGTCAACTAAAGTCAATAGCAGTTCGTTTTAAAATAAAACACTTCGTCTTTGACTGTGTCCCCATACGAAAGTCTGATAGGAATTGCAGCGAAAATATATGAATTACCAAAACATAATTATGTTAAATAAACTCATTAGAAGTACTACAAACTGGATTTAAATGTTACTACTTTGAAAATGGATGAGTGTGATTTCAGAAAGTCATTTTATTATTTCTCCAATTATGGTATTAAAAAATATCGCTTCCAGATATTTATACTCTTCCCGAATCACGAAAATCTTTTTTTAATCTTGAAATTTCTTCAGTATTGTACTTCCGATGTATTGTAAGGTATCAAGAGAAAAGAAAGATGGTGTTATTTCCTTAAGGGGGTTGGTACACTTATCAGGTTTCAAAAAAAAGAATGTTTTATTATTATTCACAAAAATAGTTTATAGTTTTGGCTTCATTTTAGCGAAAAATTATTTCAATATCTTTAACAGTCTGGGAATTATGTGTGATTAAGCAATGCCCTGCACGATTGACAGCCATTTAAATCTTACTGCACTTGAAGGTGATCCAAATCTTTAACCTTAAATATCTCAAAACAGCAATTCATCAAATGGTTTTAAAGATAACTTTTTTCCATATGCATAGATCTTTTTCAAATTTGCAGGACATGTTCTACATACTAAGTACTACAGTCTGAACAATTATTGTTTATGCAGCTTTTCCCAAATGAAAAATGTTCCTTTATAATGAAGCAAAAAAAATCCAAAATTTTAATTTCTTGACAAAAAAAATTATTAATAAAAAATATAGAGTTAAATATGTTATATTATAGGTTCAACTTGTTGCCTTGATATTAGTTTACAATATTAAAAGAACATTTCTGAAAAATTTCAAATACTATGCCTTCTGTCTTTAAAACCCTTCACAACAACATATTTTACACTGTCAATTTGGATGGTACATTATCCTATTGTTAATCAATATTTTTATTTTAAAAATCAATTTTTATATCTAGCTATAACAATTCTATGTAGCTGTGAAATTTGAACCCTCAAATTTAAATAGATTTGGAGAAAATTACATCTCAACTTCATCAAATATTTGTATGTGTTAGGTGTACCTACCCCCTTAAACCTCAATTGATACTAAGTATATAAATAATGTAGTTGTCATTGTCCTCGCATTGGATGACAGTTAATATTTAAATTTAATTGAAGAAGAAATAATATAATTTTGATAGATAAAACCCATTTATACTATTATAAGTAAAAGAGAAATTAAATAAATATACGTTAGTTTAATATCTGAAAACAATTATCTTACTAAATCTTCTGTGTTTTTTCATTCTCATTGTCGGTTTCTGATAGCGTCTTTTAAATACTTGTTATTACATTTTTATTTTGGCTTTAGGCCTCGTTGACATCATTAGAGGCGGAAGAGAATATGGGGACAAGGAACGGGAAGGGATTCCGCCACGGCCCCTTGAACGAACCATCCCGGCATTCACCTGAAGGGATTTCGGGAAATTATAACTGGAATCTCGATGGCCGGATGGGGATATGAACTCGCATCCTGCCGAATGCCAGGCCAGAGAGTTATCGCTAATCCACCGCGCTCGGTAGTAATTTCAAAATGTTTCGTGATGTACAGGTTTATTTGTGCTGTAGATTTTGCGCCATTAGAACCGAGTAACGCTCGAGCATTATGTACAGTGCGCTTTTTACGTGGAATCCTCACGGTTCCAACCATTACTGTGTAGACCGTCCTTGAGGCTCTCAAAACAAACATAAAGCCACGTCCATCTTTACTGCACTCGACATTTTTCTGCGCCATTTCGCGCTGCGTGAGTGGAATATTTTGCACTTTGCTCGGCTGGTAACATTATTTAATACTTCCAACCATCCTGTTTGCACAGACGCCAAATCCCCTGTAAATTTTAGAGAACGTGTTTAATGGTACGTTAAGAAAAATATTGTCCTCGCTTACTGTCGAATTCATTATTTTACTCTTCGCAAGGCTGAAGCGAAAAACATAATGTGAATGGTGGTGTAATATAAAACGAAACATCTCATCACCTTACCGATTATGATCTGATACTGAATATACGTTTTGTATTTCTGATAAAACAAGAAGCGATATGAATGTAGAGGATTGTTGTAAGTGATTGAAGCGTTTCCACAATTTTTTTTTTATTTTTTTTATTATTTTTTTTTTTAAATGGCATTTGGCAACGGAGGCCATACAGCCAGCTCGATGTAATTATTATAGCTTTCAGTGTAAATGTCGTCATCCAGTATGTATATTGTATTTTTCCAATGTATGGAGGCCACAGGACGGACTGGACATTCACACAGACACACAACACTTAAACATCCATGCCCGCGGCCGGATTCGAACCGGCGGCCTTCAGCACGCGGAGCACAAATTTGTTGTAGCTGATATATTGCCACGAAACATTACAATCATATAAAAATCCATAAAGTTATTTTGACATATTACAAGTGTTGTATATGTGTTCTCTTACTGATTTTGCAAATGGCAAGTCGACAATCAAGTTCTCGCTATACTAAGTGCAGCATGTCCCTATGAATCTGCTCAAAAGCACTGTTGATGCCATCTTGTAGTTCTGGTAGGTTTGTTGGTAGAGAGTGACGAGGGTTAAACACTGCATCTTTGATATAAATTAACTAAAACAAAAAATGGTTTGGGGTTTGGTAAAAAAAGTTATATAGGCACATGTTGCAACGAGTGTGGTATAAACTTGATTATCGACTTAATATCTTCAGAATCATTAACACATAGAGCACTTGTAATATGTAAAAAAATCTTTCGCGATTTACTTTACGACTGTAAAGATTTGTGACAATATGTTAAATTATATATTTACAGTAAATTTGAGAAATCACATAATGCATTTCTAATAAAACCGTATGGATTCTACGGAACATGTGTGCTGATTAACTCTCGTTTATTTGTAATCATTTTCTTCTTCTTTTTATTCCAGACGTAAGTGATGTTAATGTTTGTAAGGAATACCTGAGTTGAAGCATAACATATGAAATTTACGTAGTTAGCTGCTGCTTCTAAGTTGACTGTATAACCGGGCAGCAACTGTAATATTTACTATTTAGTGGATTCACGACTAGGGGAGGACGGGGTAATGGGAGCCTACGGGTAATTGGAGCCTATCCTGAATAATTTGAATATTGCATGCTACTGTAATAGCAGGGGGTTAAATTATGTGATCAAGGGGGTTATTATGGCCGCGCAGTCCACTTGTGAGCGTCTAGATTGATTTGGGGGTTGTTCTTAGAAGCATCTTAGGATTTTAGCCTATCTTCCAGATTATAACAGATTAACTATTTGTGGGCACCGAGATGTTATTTGTCAGGATAAGGATATTTGACACCAGGGTGATCTTTGATATAGCAGGGATCCCGAACTGCTCTAACAGTGATATACTTATAATAGATCTTACCTTGCCGATATATCACAAACTCTTCCACATTAATTATCTGAAATAACTTGGGATCTAACCTAACGACTGCAACTGACAGAGGCTACACAACTAATAATTTAAACATACTTTAATTATAAAAACCTAATCATACATTTATCCGCAAATCTGTCTAACGTTATGCTGGAAGGGAAATGACACGCAAGCATAGATACAATTGTTATGAAATGAACTAAATGAATGAATAGCTTCTTCATACGAGTATAATGGAAAGATAGCTTTACTGATTAAATACAACTAACTGAATAATTAACAATCCCGATTATAACCCGACATTACCAAATAAGCTTTCACGAGGCTACAACATTATTACGAAAACGGCAAACAACTCATTTAAGTTACACTGACTGGATAATTTATCTAACTACTTTAACTAACCAAATACTAATGCGAGACAATGCTATGGGCAAGCATAGCTTGCCCAGTGCCCAAAGGCACACAGACAAGACACAAGCCTTACCTCTTACATGGCTGCTGGCAGAATCGTTACCGAATCGAATTGAACGAGATCACGCCACAATCGCGTATTTATGCGTGTACATGCACTGTACATGCATACGCACTACGCTGTGCTGCAGACCTTGGACTGCCAACTTGCAAGTCTGCACTTTTACGCACGTACGCATCTTCTCGCTCGAAGCAGCTTAAAATATTCACAGACTAAAACATCGAAACTACCAATTTAAGCCTTAATGCACAGACTGCCCGTTACACTACAAACCTGCGAGTTTCGTTGAAGACTCACTCGGGCATTATTACTAGCGCTGGCTCAGTCGCCCTAAGTTTACCAGACGACACAATGTGTTTTTTGCCGTCTGACTGTAATTTTTGCTGCTATTACCTTAAGCAGGTGAGTTTGCTTTATTGTTTATAAGGTTATCTTAATATATTTTAATGATTGTGTGATGAAAATAGTTTAACGGTCACTATATAAAATGGGAGGAAGGAATTATACATATATATACTTTACCTTTTAACAAAAAACTTGTAAGTTCATCAGAGTCGCCAGAAAGGTAAACTTAGCCACCAACCCCCCAAAATTGCTCGTAAAAAACAGCATTCGGTGATTTTAACTGCTTCACCCTTAAGAAAACTCTTTGAAGAAATGGAAAAACGAAAGGTAGACCACCTTATTGGAGATCTAGGGCTACAAGACGTCTGTCACAATCTTAATCAGTTTTAATTAGCGATGAAAGTGATGCTTTCTGCATAAAAATCGTTTACTTTGTCACAGAAGTGGAATAAAATGACACCCTCATGTCTTGTGAAGTGTGTATGAATGTAACACATCTAGACTCCTGCAGATTGCGATGATCAACCGTCCCTGATTTGTAAATTTTGTGCTGAACACAATAATATATTGCTAATATAAAAAAAGTAAACGATAAGTTTGTAGATCTACAACACTGGAAAGAATTGTATTAATTTTCAATTATGGGATGCTCCTATTACTCATTTAATGACGATGATGATAGCCATTCGAAGAAATTATTTTTCTCTCTTCAGTGAAGTGTCCGTTTTCGTTTTGTTTTACATAGTCTACGAATTACACAAATCAGAATTTAATTAAAAAAAAAGAAGATAAAAAAAAAATAGTTTCTAAGACTCTATTGTTTCACTTTTTCTTAATAGGCTCCCATCCTCAGTTTCTCCCCTACTAGTAATAACATTAGGGTAAAAGTTATAGTGAACAGTTATTCATAGCTAAAACAAATATGTAATTTACAACAACACATTAAAATTTACGCCAAACAGAAAACAGCCATAAGATTCATAGTTATGAAACAGAAAATCGATATATATGTGTGTGTTATCATGTCGGTAGTAGCGAAAACAAATGAAGGAGATTACAAAGGGAAATATTAATTTACGTTTTCTTATTATAAAACTGTAGTGTAGTAAAAAATTATTATTAACTGAAAAACACAAGCAACGAAGTAGAATATAGCGATCTTATCTTTTATCTTCTGGGTAGAGATTTTAAAATAAAAATGCATGATCTGAATAAGAACAGCTGAAAATATGTTCCTGTGTTAAGAGAGATTACTTGTATACTGGATAATAGTACAAGAGCTTTAGTTTACTTTGCGCATGGTAGAACCCTCAAGACGCCGAATGGCAGTTGATGTTGACAAGTGGAGTTTAAGGACCGGTATTCGATTCTCTTTCAGAAAAAGGAACAAAGAGTGTGCTTTGTACATGTAGTGGAAGTATTTTAACAGAACCTCGTCCTATCCTGAGAAACACCGTTTTAAATTTTAAGGAAAGCGTCTTGTTTCTGGGCCTCATGTTCAACCACGGCAAAAAATTTAAGGCTCTGAAATTTTTGTGCAGTAGATCATGTGTTGCAGAACGCTCATGCTTTACACAGTCCACACTTAATTGCGGATGCATTGGTAGCTGTTTCACACGGTATAAGTGGAGGATTCCCGGTAGTGTCTGTGATGCAGACGTAGGCTGATTTCTGAGACTTACCGTACGAACTTTGTATTCACCTCTTTTGGAAATCTCATTAGGAAAGGATGAACAACTTCTGAATTCGTATGAGGCAGAACAACTGTACGGAGATAATCAAGACTGCAACCACAGGATCCTTCTCATTACCTCCAAGAAATTTCCTGCGGTGCTGCAGCGGAAATCTATCCAAGCCCTTTGTTCCCTCAACTGCTGAGTCTTCGGAAATGGGATGAACAAGACAGCTAGCGAAAGTTAGATAGCCCACGTCTGTGTAAAGCCATGCCTTCGGGGACACTGTGCGGAATTCAAAAAATTAACTAGAAAGTTTAATTTATTAAAAAAATTAGAACAGACAATAAGGGCTCTACAAGTATCTCGTAGCAGAGTGCAATTTCTTTTCCACAGCAGGCACTGCTATAATTGAAAGTTTAGTGCTCAGTAGTATATTTTCTTGGAGCTTGGTATTAGGTAAAATGCGGGATTGAACCCCGTCCCAGCTAAAACGATTTCGGTTTTCCATAGACTCCCTAAATCGCTTCAGGTATGATTCCTTCATAAAGGCCATAACCGGCACTTCGTTGCCTACTGCTTGTTATCATCGTCGTAGTGGGCGAGCCATATAACCCTATTTCAGACATCTAATATCTTTTCAAACAGTAAACAGAGAGGCTGAATAAGTATTGAAACTGTTCAAAGTTAAATCAATATGAAATTTAGAGAATGAAATCTAAGGAATGAGTTGCGAATCAATAGTTAAACTTCCAAATTTGCTGCCTTTGTCAGCATTCAACATGCCATACCTACATTATTTATTATCCTTTTGCTTGTTGAGTTCCATAGGAAGGGGGAAGGGCGGGGGGATGGAACGAATAGGTTTTAGATGAAGAAAGATTTTTAATAGTTAAGCAATTCTTCCAGAAAAAGAATAAGGGAAATTAATTTATGTTTGATTTTTATTTTTTTCAGGAAGAAATGAAGAAATATAAAATCAGTTATGATATGGTGGATTTTATGCAAATCTATATTAACTTCTTAAAATAATTTTTGTTATAACTCACTGTTATGGGGCTTATATTAAAACATGACCCATCCAGAACTTCAACGAAACTTAATTCATGAGAAGTGCAATGTATCTGGATGGATTTCTCACTGCTTTACATCTATATTTCAACTTATGTGTTTCATTATCTGGTTTTCGAATTTTCATTTTATTATTAATAATAATAATCTTAATTTCATTATTCAGACAATATCTTGTAGGAGATCCAGACAACTTTATTGCAGCTAACGCATTACTTACCCCGGTTTGCATTCCACCAGAATGCTTCATATTTTCATATAATTTGAATTGCAGCAAAGTTTTTATTTTTCATGATGTCTTGTTTAAGCTGTGGAATATATTGAACCTTCAGTCTGTTTGAACAGTAAATTGTGAAAGTGAATTGATAACTACGAAAGTATACTGCTTTTTGTCTTCTGCAATAAATTTTTTAACTCTATGAATTCAGCAATTTTATGATTTCTAGGATACAACGCCAAGGTAGGAACTATAGGAAGAAAACGTTCTTCAAAATGCATACCTGCCTTATATAGCTTCATCAGATTGGAATTCTACTTCAAAAGGAAGTGATTGCTCAGACTGTGCTAGATTAAATTCTTGTATCAGTGTGCTTTCATCAGGTTTATTGACCCATAAAACAGATTCAGTACAAAACACTGGTATTAGAGCCATCTTTTAAATTTATTTTTTTCTGTGAGAGTAATAACAGAAATTTTAAAGTTGTGAAATAGCTTAATTTATTTGATTAATAAATGTCGAAGACATTGGTGTCGGTGGTTAATTTTCCCTTTTTTGTTAAATAATATCGACAAACTTACTAGCTAGAAAAATTAATCACATTGCATTTTTTGTATGTTTTATTTTGGGATTTGTGACTTATCGACATTTAGGTCATTAGTGCTGGGAGAGAATTGTGGGAAAGAATTCTATCACGGTCTTTAGTAATTTTGAAAAACTGCAAAAAATCAAAATGTGGACCACTGGACCAAGAATCGAACCGCTCACCCAACAGATTCGGTGCATCTCACCTTTATTTCACATAAATATGTTTATTCACTGTGCATTCCCGTGAAACTTAATAGATCTTCGTATCCGTTTTGTTCTGTGAGATTTAAAAATATGTGTAAAGTGTATAAATTACTGTAACATCTGGAAAAGCGAAACTCGGCTTGGTAACTTCCGCAAATGTTTTTGCTGTATTGGGTGAAGAACGTTTTCTTGACAGACCGTCTTTACCATCTTATATATGAACTGATAGTTCCTCACACTGTATCGCAGCTTGTTTCAGCTTCGGCACTGTAGACTGCTCTTGTAGAAGTCGGAACGATCCTCGTATCCGGGACGCACGCGGGATACTTGGAGCCAATCAGTTTTCATAAACTACCAAACGTTCCTATTCGTACTTAACCAACGCATCCGAGACACTCTCCGGGATGAGTTCCCGACTGCCGAAATAAACTGTAAGCGCGCCGCAGTCGTGAAAGGTAAGCTCGACCATAATTCTTTGGGCTTTCTCAGGAATAAGGGCGACGGACGCTGGAAGTCCAGCGCCGCAGACGCCGTAAAACAGGGGAGCCACTGTGCGCCGCAGGATTTACACCGGCGACAATTTAGTCGCCGTCGCCTCAGCCGCCGCGCGATTTATGGGACTTGTTTCGGCAAGATAAGGTTCGCCACTCTAATCGCAGCGCCCGCCCGCGGCGGTTTCCGAAATGAGTGAAATATGAACTTGGCTTATAGTCGAGATCCCTCCTCCCAGTCCCCCTTTTTCGTGGTCGACGATCAGCCTAAGTTATTGGAAATTGCGACGCCAGAGAGATGAGAGAGGTTCTATAATCGTTGAACGGAGTCACAGTTTTGCCGTTGGTACTAATTACTCTTTGGTGTTGTTATATGTGGTTTCATCATATGGCTGCGTCCATAAACTACGTAAAACTACGTAGCTCCATTTCGGCCTCCTGTAAACCCACTGTCACCCACGTAGCCTGACGTAGCCTGATGAAGCCTGAAGTGCTAGGTCCTCCTTACTAGTTACTATAGTGCACGTCACGAACGAAGGCGGGTCGCGCAGAGAGAGAGAGAAATAGGATTGACATAGAATATCCGACGTTGCCGCGTTTAACTATTCGCAGTAGAGTTCTAAGGCTAGTATCACACTCTTAAACACTTCTCTCTTGAGCTTATGCAACGTCGCAAATCGGCCCTTTCGTGTCTGCTTCGCGCTTAAAATGCTTATATACTTTAAAAACTTACTTTCTGCTTTGACTATGCTGAACCTTACGCTTATGCTGTTCATCTTCCATTATTTAGAATAGGAATTCTTGCAATGCTCACCGATTTACAACTGTAAACTTCACAAACACTTTGCATTCGACACTGGAAGGATTATCGAGCTAGGTTAAGGTAGTCATGACAGAGACGCGTGCACGGCAAATCGAATCTCTGACACTCGGCAGCAGAACTATTCTCCCGTCCAGCAGTGCCATCCGCTTTTACTCAGCTCCTCTCATTCGATGACTGTGTAGGCGCGTGTGCCACTTCGCACGTGTAACGCTGCTTCCTGGAGATTTGATCATCCAACTAGAAGTTAGTCCTTCTATGGACTGAATTTCAGGTAGCGCCCTTAGTTTAACATGATACCAAACGCTGAATCCAACAGGCCTTCATGCTATACAACTTAATAATCTAAAACATGTTCTTAAAAAAAAATTAAAAAAAAAATAAATAAAGGAGAGAGAGTGAGAGAAGAAGGAGCAAAAATTGTCAACAGAAATTAAACTTATGTTTAGTTCCCTCTTAAGCACTTCTCTCTTGAGCTTTGGCAACGTCGCAGATCGGCCCTCTCGTGTCTGCTTCGCGCTTAAAATGCTTATATACTTTAAAATCTTGCTTTCTGCTTTGACTATGCTGAACCTTACGCTTATGCTGCACATCTTACATTATTTAGAATAGGAATTCTTGCAATGCTCACCGATTTACAACTGTAAACTTCACAAACACTTTGCGTTCGACACTCGTGTTAACACGACAGGCTCTGGATTGTTACTGAATGTGATTGGCTACTGGAAGAGTGGTGACGTACATGCGCATAACCTCGCTAAATTGGGCCGCCATCTTTCGTGACGCGCACTATATCAATTAGTCGAAGGTAGATATCCCGCCAACTGCAACACATGGCCCAAGCGATGTTTCTCGCGGTAGCGCTACCATATAGCCTAGCATATTGTTATTGTTTGATAAGCTGCTCTCAAATTACACACTCCTGAGCAACGGATGTTAATGTTAAATCAAATGCACCAATATTCTCATTTATCTGCACAATTTATTGAACACTTTAAATACTCTTACAACACAATACATAGTCGTCACTGTCCAATTAATACATTCCCTCGTGGTCTCTCTGCGCCATCTTAACACCCTCCTTTATGAAAAGTAGTTCATGGAAGAGAAAAGATGACCATGACCACAAGCTGGCACTCGATTTCAGGCAGAAGGGTGTGGGAAGATTATCTTTTTTAGGTAAGGGTGTCAGGAATTGGAATGAGTTACCAAGGGAAATGATGAATAATTTACCGAAAACGTTGAAAGAATTTAAAGATAAAATTTGTAGAGGACAAATGTAGGTGGGTGCAGGATAGGGGGAAGATGGGTGTGTAGGGAAATTGCCACCGGAGCCTGTGCTCCATTGCAATTAAATTAAATTAAATTTCTCTACCAACAGTACAGTAGTGCCAACTACAAAAAATTACATTACTACAAAATGCTTAAAATTACCCAAATATCAATACATACTACTTATGCTGTAAAAGACTATTATTTGCTAATTTAGGCAATGATTTGTGAGTGGGACCTCACAGTAGCCTGACGTAAATTTCCTCTACCCACTTTCCTCTACCCACTTTTCTCTCCCCCTCCGCGTGGTACGTAACTTTTTTCTTTCCCTATTGATTGCAGCAGACATTTTGTACTGTAAATTACATTTAATTGACGGAAATAAATATTCATGTGAATAAATATTAACTACGATAAAATAATATAAATGAAAAACTACGTAGCTTTGCATGCCACCCCCTTCCCCCCTTTTTCCCCAAACCGAGCCACGTAGTTTATGGACAGTCCCCATGCTTAAAAACAGACGAAGCACGCGAAGGTTATTCCTACACACGCCCTTCAACAGTTTGATTCAACGTTGGAATCCACTATATCGGTATTAGTATCGAAGTGATATGAGCAACACTACGATCAGGTCGTTTTACTTTCCGACACTTTTAACTCTCAAGTGGCTCAGTTGGTTAAGGCGCATAACTGAGGAACGAAAGATCAGTTCAATTCAGGTCTTGGATGGAATTATAAAGTGCCTTAAAACTAAGATTCATCTTTGGCATAGCTTTGCTTTGTTGATGTGAATTACGCTAGGATGCTCCGCGAGTCGGATTCCAAGTAAAACTATAGACCCACTTTACCTGGAAGGATTATCGGGCTAGGTTAAGGTAGTCATGACAGAGACGCGTGCACGGCAAATCGAATCTCTGACACTCGGGAGCAGAACTATTCTCCCGTCCAGCAATGCCATACGCTTTTACTCAGCTCCACTCACTCGATGACTGTGTAGGCGCGTGCGCCACTTCGCACGTGTAACACTGCTTTCTGGAGATTTGATCATCCGACTAGAAGTTAGTCCTTCTATGGACTGAATTTAAGGCAGCGCCCTTAGTGTAACATGATACCAAGCGCTGAATCCAACAGGCCTTCATGCTATACAACTTAATAATCGAAAACATGTTCTAAAAAAAAATAAAAAAAATAAAAAAAAAGAACAAGAGAGAGAGAAGAAGAGTCAAAAATTGTCAACAGAAATTAAACTGATGTTTAGTTCCGTCTATTGTGAATAAAACGGCGATGCTAGGTTTAAAAAATTTGAAGATTTTGACGCACTGTAACAATGGGACTGGGATAGCTTGTCGGAAAAAAGTGGAATGACAACACAGTTTTATCGGAAATCTGAGATTTTGTATTCCTCACACATATATGGCCTTGCTGTCAACAGATAAAAAAAACAAAAACAAAAAAAACACATACATAGTTCACATAAATGTGCTCACGTCACAAGTGTTCGCTTCTACCAGTATTAACAGTTAAAAAAAATTACAAATATTTGGTTAAGGTTGACTGTATGGCTGTTGGCCGTACAGCCATGATACATTATACTTAGTGCTGTATCTTTATATATATACATACATGAGCCCACTATTAGCAGTTATTGAATTTAAAGTTAGACGTCAGGTGTTAGCGTAGACATACGCGCGCGATGTCGGTGTTCCTTTCCCGGTGACAACATGTGACAGAGCAGAGGCATTTCATAAGAAAACGATATTTTTGTGCCATGAGATTAAACAAAAAATCGATATATTTACTCCTATAGAAAAGAAATGTAAGTTGCCATGGCGATCAGAAATCAAGAGATAGCTAGAGGTTAGCGGACATAAAGACTGAACGGTTGCTTTGAAACCATTTCATTGCTGAAGAACCTTGCATTCTTCGAATACTATAAGTCCGATGTAGTTCCTAGTGGAATATGAGTTGTGTACAATAAATGTAAAACTGTTGAAAGCAAAAGAACTGCGTTATTTATAATTATAACTAGTCACGCGATAAACACGTCGGATGCTAAAAAACTAACGTTTTATGCCTCACTCTGTGGCCTTAATAAGGGATTAGAGACCACTCAGCGATTTCAGCATCGCTTTTGTAAGAGATTCACTGTTTTTCGGCTATGCTACGAAACAGTTGCTGTCTGTTATTGTGATGAAATATGTTCAGTTAAACTAATGTTTAGTTCCGTTTTTTGCGAATAAAAGGACGATCTTTGTGAAAAGCTGATTTACATGAAAATATAAGAACGATATAGGAGAAAATATCTTATTGTAATCGTCCTGAGAAATGCGAGCATGACTATTGAAAAGATTCAATTATTATTTGGAACTTATATCTAGAACCTGAGGCCTTCCTTACAGTAAGCAACACAAAAGAAAAACTGGAACCATGCGCTAGAGATGTTAAGTAATCTATACGCTGCATGGAGTCGACCTGTAACAAGCAGAACGTTGCACCCTGATGGCTGGGTGGGCTCTCCGATCGGTTAAGTGGCGGAGGGGGGGGGGGGGGACGGGAAGATGCTTCTCTGGTCATAACTCTCCTGTTAGACACATGTTGTGCCCTGAAACTGAATTTCCTTGTCACAATATAAAACGCACCACGCAATGTATACGCCATTCCTTCGGCACGCACGAATGACTCCTGATCGTGAAGCGGCCCGCTCGCGGAAGCTTCAAATTTTATAAGCAAGCGTTTGTCGGAGTGAGAGGAGAGAGTATTTCGCAGTGCAACCATCGCGGCACCCTTTGAGTGCAGGTATTTGGAGATGGGAGAGGAGATAAGCGGACCATATTCCTTCAGTGGGGACAGTCCGCTCCGTGCGAGCGTTGCGTCAAGTGAGAGGATTGTGTGTGTGTGCATGCATGGAGGGATAACTCCATTAATTGATAATAAGTTCAGACTAGTTTTTTTTTTTGTTTCATGGTAAAACCCTCGGTTTGAGGAGAATTCTATCATTTATTTGTTCATTTAATCAATTTTTATTATATAGATTTAATTCTTGTTACATTTGTTAGTCAATGCAATCACCTTTTCATATATTGATAACAATAAATGTGTCAGTAGATAATTTAATTTTCTTTATAATAAAACAAGTAATTGCATTTATAATTGTTTATTGAAAATTCTGGAAGGACTCCTTCCATGGCACCCAGGCAAAACTGAACAAGATATTTTATATATAAAATAAAACTTAATGATTGAGAGTAATAGCAACTGGTGGCAATCCTTATTCCGGGTACACTACAATCGCAAGTGTATATGTTGAGCCGACTGAATGAACGGTGTTCATATGATGGGTTGCTTTGCCTCGTGCATGATTTCACTCTCTACTACAACACAGCTTCCTGTACTATCGAAGCTGTCATTGCGAAACATGTCAGTATCATCGAAGAATTGACTAGGATCGAAACAAAGGACACGGAATTATGGGGAGCTCACATTTTTGGTGATTATGCAGGGTCGGTCGTTATCTCTTGTGGATGCTTTAAGTTATTTGCCCTGAAAAACAGACAGGTGCAGCCGGCCTCGGTAGCGTAGCGGCTAGAGTGCTAGCTCTGCGTGCCGAAGGCAGCTGGTTCGAATCCGGTCGCGGGCATGGATGTTAAGTGTTGTGTATCTGTGTGAATGTCCTGTCAAAAATACAATATATATACTGGATGACGACTTATACACTGAAAGCAATGATAATTACATTGAGTTTGCTGTATGGCCTCCGTTGACATAAAAAAAAAGACATGTGCGAGAACGTTCTTTCTCCCTTTCATTTGAAAATTTATCAGAAATGCTTAACTTCCAAGGCTCATGCAATGACGAATGTCAAATCTACAACTCATTACACTAACAGCGTAAAATTTTTAACTGTTATCCATGATACCTACAACAGAAAAAGTGAGAAAATGTTTCGCTCTTGGCAGCAGCTATGTTACGAAAAAGTTATTGTGTCTGTTGTTGTAATGAAGAATGTTAATTTAAACTGAACACTTTACGTTTTCTATGCATGTATATATAAATTTGAATATATGTATTTCATGAATACACCCAAATTGTATATCAAAACTGTTTGGTTAAATTGCTTTAATACCCACTGAAAATCATGCGATGACGTCAAACGTACTTACACCCGGCGGAGTCACTATTATTACACAATGATAAACACAACAGTATTTTAGTAGTTTTTTTGTTTATTACATGCTTTTGTTTTTATTTGCTTACGAGAATATCTTAGGCAAAATTCCTATTTACTGTACTAATGCAATAACGATAGCGAGCGTGGTGGGTGAGCGGTTAGCGTTCTGGCCTCGCATTCGGGAAAACGGCGGTTCGAATCCCCGTCCGGGCATCCAGATTTGGGTTTTCCATGGTTTCATCAAATCACTCCAGGCGAATGCCGGGATGCTTCCTTCAAAAGGCCATGGCCGAATTCCTACCAGTTCCTTGACTCCAGTTCCATCCCGCCTGTAATGACCTCGACGAGGCGTAAAGCCATAGGTAAAAAAAAAATTACAATATAACGATAGCATTTTTCGTCCACTCGGGTGAAAAAGAAGCATCAATAATACACGGAAAAAATAATTTCTTTCTTTTTTATGAATACTCGCTTTGTGCCAATAAATATTTCCTGAAACATGCGTCATGGAAGCAGTTAAATTAATAATTTAATACATTTTTTTTTTATTTCAATGTTAATTGCTCAGATCCTCCCGAAGGAGGCATACTAACCCATTATGTCAGAGGTAAGACTGCCAATTCCTTTCCTCTGGGACCTACAGTATAACGTGATATCCGAGCCACGGTGCATGAATGTTAAGTGTGAATACACGTGTTTCTTTAATATACCTGAACTGTGGTGACGTCAGACGGAATGTTTAGATCCAGTGGAATCGCCATTGTTACACACTGATATACACAACAGTAGTTTTAAATGTTTATTGTGTAGTAGATGCTTTTTGTTAATTTATATTCGTTTCAGTTGTTTACGTGAATAACTTAGACCAGCGGTTCCCAACCTTTTTTGGTACACGACCCACTTTTAATCAAAAAATTTTTCGCGATCCACCTAATATGAGAGCGTATCTAATATCAGAATGGGAACTGTTGTATAACCTCGATAAGCTATCGACAATCCTATCCTACGAAATAGCGAATTTTCATACAAAGGATATACTATCATCAAAAACAAGAATTGATAATAGATAAAACAAGACCGGGAGTTGGCTGCACAGACCATCACCTCATCAAGTTGACTGATGAAATTCCACGATTAATCACATTAAATCTACTCTCAATCAAATAAAACGCACACAATAACTCATTCTCAAAAAGCAAATAAAGACTGTTTCAATCAAAGACTTTGGTTTCGATTCAAGACTAAACAAGAAAATGACAATGAGAGAAGTAAAATTGCAGGTGGTGTGCCCGCGCATCTCCACTCTAGATCGGGGCGGGAGAGGGGGTGTTCAGGGGTTACCATAACGATTGCGTGATTGCTGCTGCTGCTAGATCTCACAACGAGCTTATTGCATGATACCGGCTGACTGTTTAAGAAAACTTTTTTTTCTCTCACACAAAGTTTTAAATTAAGCTAATTGCTTTCATGATTATTGCACTTATAAAATAGTGTGTTATATTTTTTAAATAGAAGAAAATAAAGATATATTTTTGTGATAAAAACCTCGATTGTTCCGCGACCCACCAAAACACAGGCGCGACCCACCAGTGGGTCGCGACCCATAGGTTGGGAACCGCTGACTTAGACAAAGTTCCTGTTTTCTGTAGAAATGCAACACAGATAGTATCGTTCGTTTACTAGAATGCGAAAGAAACATAATAAATATACAGAAAAAATACACGCTGATATACACACTAGTTTTTTTTCATTTTTTATTTTTAAAAACGGTCGCTATTTCTTAGTAAATATTTCCTGTAACGTGCGTCATAGAAGCAGTCATAGTAATGATTTATTACAAAAAAAAAAAAAAAAAAAAAAAAAAATCTTATTTTAATGTTTTAGCATAGCAGATACAATACACTCTTTTCCCATACTTCTTATACATAGAACCTCTCCAATTATTTCTTTAGCTGTATTAAAAAAAAATGATGGATAGATGGACTTCCGAACAAAATATAAATTTTATTACAAGGACCAAACCAACTTATGGAATTTTTTCGATCCTAATTATAAGAACAGTAATTTGCGTAAAACCTCGCTTGAACACATTTGCGTGGAATTCGGTTCACAAGACACGAATAAAGTAACAAAAAGGATAAAAAATACGTTATACGTATAACCAGGAGTTACTGAAAACTGAGAAAAGCAAAAAAGTGGACGTGACACTGATGAGCTCTATAAACCATCCATCAAATGGTTCGATGCTATAGATTACATTGTGAAAATAATTAATCTAAAAGAAAAACAAACAACAAGTAATCTGGTAAGTATTTTATTATTATAATGTATTTATATTATAATCACACAATCATATTATTTTGCCAAGTAACCGCTCCCTCGGCAATGAAGTAATTTTTCTCGTATTATCTCTGCTATTGCTTTCGATCTATTATTGATCCGCGAGCAATGGATGCTTTATAATTCATGAATTTCTAACCTCCACTGCCAAAAATTGATTTTTAAAGTTCATGATGTCTTCATAATCTGTCATTCCTGGTGGTGTATAGGTTCTTGATGCAGTGACACGTAACAAGTTGTGTAACGTACATGCACATAAGAAGATCTTTATCGCAGTGTGCTATTTAACTTGAACTGGTTTTCCCAACACGCGACAACGAGATGCTAGGATGCCAAACCCATTCTCAACCATTCATGTTGCTCTGCTCAATCTATAATTATAAATCTTTTCTCTGTTAGTTGGTGTATGTTTGTAGGCTTTAGTAAGTACGGGGATCTTCATTATATAGTTCTTTAAATATTATCTGCGTTGCCTCTTTCCTTTGCATCCAATTCTTGACCCATATCGTTCTGTTTTTCTTCTTTTTTTGCACAGCACTTTCAGTATTTCACCGCATTTTTGTAACTGCTTTTATTACGTTATGAACTGTGATCAGTCGTGTATTTTGCGACAACATTGCGCGAGACCTATGAATAGCTACTGAAATCATGCGAGTACACAGGTGCAGTAGCTGTCTAGTTTCACGCCAGCAGCTCGCACTTGTGTGACCGGGCGAGACGAGTCGAGCTACTGTCATGAGAGTACACAGGGGCAGTAGCTGTCAACTGCCAGGTCAGCAACTCGTACTGTGTAACCTCGCCCTTAGCCCAGTAAGGGGACATCCATTAATTACGTGAGGTGAAATAGGGGGGGGGGGTCCGGCGAAATCTCACCAGATCTCACCAGGGAAGAGGGGGGGGGGGGGTCCACGGAAATCTCACGTGAGATTTTTCGAAAAATTTGGGGACAGTAGAGCCAAAAAAAAAAAAGTCTACAATTTGTGCCAAAGTCGATTTTAGGACGGTATTTTGTCAAAAAAGTTAGGGTGTGACCTAAAAAAAAAAGGGCTACAAAAGTTTCCAGGGCGATTTCTAGGGGGGGGGGGGGGGTTCTCACGTACCAGATCTCACGAAATCTCACCAGGGGGGAGGGAGGGTCAAGAAATCCGGAAAAACACCTCACGTAATTTGTGGATGCCCCCTAAGGAGAGTGCCTACCAGTGTAAGTGGGTGGAGACCTGCCTAAGCACTGTGCGGGTCACGGGCCGAGCGGCACGCGCGCCATCTGGCGGCCGGAGGCGGTCGCCGTTCGGGCTTTATCGCCGAATTAGAGCTATGATTTACGGCCACTTAAGTGGCGCCACAACGCGCCCCGGCGCAGGTAGCCGTGACCGCAATGACTGGCGAACAAGGCGTAATTCCGGGATGCGACCCGGTCTACCAGACTGACGTGCCTCGAATTCCGAGAACGCGAGTCGTAGCCCCCGTCACAACTGGTAGCGTTAATCTAAAACTACGTGTACACTGCGAGATAAGAAATTAGTAAGAAAATAGCAAGACAGAGAAATTTGAACGGAAATGTAACGCGACATCATTTGTATTATTGTCCTGTTATGTGAATATTGTAGTTTTGTGAGGCTTCACAGCCGACTCGCGGAAGTAGCCACACATGTTCTTATTGGTTCAGTATGGTGTCGATCGACTATCCAAAGTACAGTACACGCGAGATGCTGAGAAAGCAAATCGATCGTCCCTCGCTTCTTGGCGATAAGTTCACTTCAGTAGCCCCGGGTTCTGTCTGGTCACACACCAGTCTTGCCAACTCAGTTAGTTGCATCCAATAAGGCCAACAATCATCCCGCTGATTAAGTTATAATAGGTTACGAGATACCTCAGTGTTTCTATACATCATAGGCTGTAATAGTGCCCAAGCGTGGTGAGTGAACGGTTTACGTTCCGGCCTCGCATTCGGGAGGACACCGGTTTGAATCCCCGTCTGGGCATCCAGATTTTGGTTTTCCATGGTTTCCCCAAATCACTCCAAGCGAATGCCGGGATGCTTCCTTCAAAAAGGCCATGGCCAAATTGCTTTCCGTTCCTTGTGCCAACTCCCATTCTGCCTATAATGACCTTAGCTGTCGACGAGGCGTAAAGCAATAAGGGAAAAAAAGGACTGTAATTGTGATACGGTTTCATTCCGTATTAAATGAGGTTTCCGTAGCTGCGTCTTTAACTGCAAAGTAACCGTTAGTTGTCCAATTTACTCCTTAAAAGAATCTACCATGCTCATAATATCTCAATATTAGGTGTCAGTTATAATTAGAGAAGAGTTTCGAGAAAGAAGGTCAAGAAAGAAGATTGTAAACGTAAATCTTAAGACAATAAGGAGTAATATTTCATTTCAACGCTACAATTAACCACTGGATTCACAAAAGAAGAGAGAAATCAGGTTTAAATTATCAGACTGTATGTGAAGCTTGTTATTGAACAATAAAACGAAATTGAGTCCCAAAATGAAGTAGTTCTCTTGATATTTATCACATAGGAAATACAATAAAGAGTAGTACAGTAGAACTCCAATTATCCGAACTCCGATTATCCGAATCGCTTTTTTAATTAAGACGGAAACGTACTGCGAAAAAGCTTCCCCTCTTTCATAAAAACCAATCGAAAGATCGGATAACTGCACCATTCTTTAACGACTGGTACGGCGAAATTTTCATCCCTGAAGTGCAAAAGCATCAAAAAAAAAAAAAAAAAAAAAAAAAAAAAAAAAAAAAAAAAAACCTTGGAAAAGGAGGCATTTTCAATATACATACACTAATTAATTAAGATAGACCCTTGTTTCGGAAAAAATACGATTATCCGAATTTTTGATTATCCGAATGGGGTCCTGTCCCAATTGATTCGGATAAATGGAGTTATACTGTACTTGCAACAGACACTGTATCAATGATAAATAAAATCTGACGAGAAATAACAAATTCAGACTTCTTAAAACTTTTATGTTACTAGTGTCTCTTTATGGACCATAAATATGGTCCATCAAGACAGAGGGCTACAGAATAAAAGTAGCTTTGAGATACATGGTCAAACAAGGGTATGGCGAATATTGTGGATGGAAAAAAAGAATTGACTCCATTCTAATGCCATCTGGCATCATTCTACCCTTCTTCCCCCTTCCCAATCTCGAGCGGTAAAGAAGCCGGTTATAAAACTGATCATCATCAGTCTCAAAAAGATTGTTCTGTTTCAACTTCACAACCTTCCTCCTCTTCCTAATCCTCCACCTCCTCCACCCCTCATCCAAAAGCATAAAACACTTCAGGCTATAATCACCAATTTTTATATATGTCACCCTTTCATATAATGTCATATTTTCTCATTTCATCAGCTGTATCAGCTAGTAACCGAAAATGTTGTTCCTGTCCCATAAATACAATATTAACAAAATTGTAATGAGATTTGTAGGACGATTTGTGTCCTATGTCATACAACACATTATTTTCAGTGATTTTACGGATTGACTTCATATAACCTATTAAGTGGGTGCCTAAATCAAGTCAAAATAGAATTTCATTGCTTTGCAAGTGTAGTATGCAATAAATGTAACGTCGACTTCTTGTCTACAGTGTTAGCATCATTCATGATCTTCAAATTCTTCAGAATATATGTATGGTGAATTTATTCAACAGCTCTAGTGTATTCTTTACATCTGCCTTTGGATAGTAATCCTTCACTTTTTTTTCAATTATAACTCATTGTACAGTATAGATAGTGGGAAGAAATTGTTATACTGTAGCGTTGTCAATGTCGACAGGTAAACGAAGAAAGGTCGGTGAGGATTTCTGCTAGAGAATTACCGCTGGATTTGTTTAAGGAGCATTGCAGAAGAGTATATTTTGAGCGAACGCTGCCAGAGAGAGCGAGATAAAAGAAGAAGAAGGAGAACAAAAGGTAGCTCTGCAAGCCAAATATTCAAAAGTTCTTTTTTCCGCCGACGATACCTACGTGCCAGCCGGTCTAATTCCTGTTCCTCGGCAGTAATTTCGCGAAGGGAGTTAGCCGGCTGCGTTTACTCTTGCGCTAAGCTCGCAGCGCCCTGAGCGATACTAATACGGGCGCTGCACCGGCCAACTTCACTTTGCTCTGTGCCGCCGGCTGCGCGCTGGTAAGCCGAGAGGAGCCTCCACCACCTCAGGTGGAAGAGCTCATTACCACATACGATTCCCTCGATACAATTAAACAATGATGAAGTTCAGCACGCCTCCTAGTGTTGACAAAAGTGTTTGTACATACATTTTGGAAGTTTCTGTCATTTAAATATTTTGTTGTTTCGTATCAGTTCATTTTATACAACGTGCTAATATAAAGTTGGTAGTTACTGTAGTTTTTAGAGTGACTGTTTTTATGGTATATTTAAATACGTTTGAGTGAAATTTTTCCATTTGCTTTCTTCTTGACGTGGATATATTTAAAATCTGGCATTCTATAGAATGCCTTGGCATTGTATATAATGTATAAAACTAGTCGGAAATATATGAAAACGATTCATATTTCCCTCATTTCCTAGGTCAGCGGTTCACATTTTTTTTTTTTTTTGGCTACGGAACCCTAATTGATCATACATTTTTTGGCGGATCCCCATTTTTATAAGCGTAAGCTGAAAAACCAGTGTCGCATCGGTAAGTCATCACAAATGGAAGCAGAACCATGATAGCATTCTCGCAGCGCGGTTATGACTCTTTTCTAAGAAAATGTTATCTAACTCTCGGACGGAACACGGAACCCTTGTGACCCTTCCACGGAACCCCAGGGTTCCGCGGACCACCATTTGGGAACCACTGTCCTAGCTATTCTATAGAATACCAAATAAGAAACCGACAAAGTATGAAATACATCTCCGATTCGTTTCTAATATCACGTGGCAGGTCACGTGACTTTTAACACGTGCCTAAGGCTTAGAATTTGTCAGTTGTACTTTAGGGTTTGTTCGGGAGTGTTAAAATACGAAATTTTATTTAAATATTTTTAAACAAAAAATTATTTTTTTACTGTGCTCAACGAAAATGGAGGATCAATCTGTAGTGTTGGAGAACGAGTGATGGTTTATAAACATGAAACAACAATTCGACGATGAACTGTCCAAAATTGGAGTTAATGTTGCAGAAACAGTATTTTCTTAACCCAAACTACTTACCAGAATTTAATAAATGATGTACAAAAAGCCAAAATGACTGCCAAGAAGGAACCCAGGAATTATTGGTTGCTGAATCACTATGATGTAATGACTGTAGAAAACAAAAGTAAACTCATTTGTCCTGTTAAAGAAGGCGTCAGAACTATACGGTATTACGTCACGGACTCAGAGCTATTTCACGTACTTCATGAAGCTTGTTTGGCTATTGGACATGGAGGAAGTGATAGAATGTTGAAAGAACTTTCAACCAAATACAGAAACGTTACACGTCATAATACTGAACTGTACTATGTGTACATCCACCTTTGTGAAAGTTGCCAGAAAAACAGTAAGGTATTAAAAAGGACATTGTTTATGAAACATTATTTTTTCTGAACTTAATCCCCCGTTGTCATGTTGATCTTATTGACTTTCAGTCTCAGTCAAATAGAGAATACAAATTTATTACAGTGTACCAAGATTATCTCACAAAATTTGCGATTCTTAAGTCTTTATCGTCAAAAAGAGCTGAAGAAGTAGGCTACAACATAGTGGACATATGCTCGTTGCTTGGAGCAATCTATATTACTATTCCTCTTCTCTTCCCCATGGAAACCCTAGAAATTTTATATCAATTTTTGTAAGTGTTTTTTAATTTCTTATTTTTTATGTGAAAATTTTGTTTCCCTTCATTATAAAGGCATACATTTTGTTTTGTACACCTTTCTTTTTCCTTTTCGTATGTTGAATAATTTTTTTAGTGGCACTCTCATTATTTTTTAGAATAACATTTTTGAGGAATGCACGTTATTTATATAACAGCCATATCAGCATTTTTTCATACTTTGCGTAGTTAGCATTTGTCATTCTATAGAATGCCTAGGTATTACACACAATTCCTGGGGAAAGTATGTAATAATTTTCATATTTCATACATTTAAAAAAAGTGCCGGGCATTTTATAGGATGCCTTTTGATACATTGCCGGTAACATATACATAAATACGGACAGGATCCAGAAAGTAAATGAATTAATTACCAATGTTGAAATAAACAGGAGCTCATTAAGTTATTTCCAACGATGTTATTATTTTCTTGCTACTTAGTCTTACCTATTAAACCCCCATTTTGTACCCAGTGGTGAACAGAAAATCATTCACTTCCCGTGCCAATGTTTACTGCAGCTCTACCTGTTTCACTGAGCCAAGTGCATTGTGCTTGATTTTTTATCGTATAGTTAAGGATGCCTTTAACTCTTGTAGCTGGTGAGTTTGCTTTCTCAATCCTCTACTTATTAACGATGCTTTATACCATTGTTTCATGGTCTGTTACATACACTCATAGGAAAAATAGAAAATCCAAATAAATTTTAATGGTACAGTAATTAACTACCGATAGTTACATTTAAACGCAAATTCTATGGATATTGAGTACCGGAATACATTAAGTATGAACATCCTTAGAAAAAGAGCTGTGCTGCCATCAGAAAATGTATTAATTGGTACGTTCGAGTGAGAGAATAGAGAGGACTTATGCGTAGGAACATCAAATCTCTGACTTCTTCCAAATTGGGTGGGAATGACGGATCACACAGGGTATGTGTCAGCTGAACAAAGCAGCGACTTCATGTGATCACAATATGAGTGCTAACAGTCCCTGCGGTTGTTAAAGACAACTGACAGTTGAAAGCATTACACCCGACGAAAATTGTTTGTGTTTTTTTATTTAATATCTCTTATGTAACGCCGCCATTATTTTTAAGCCAGTTTGAAAGTTTGTGAACAATACATTCAAGTTTATGTAATCATGAATGGCAGACTTTTGTTTTTAAAGAGAGTATTATTAAGTCAACTGTTTTCTGCAGTGACAATAGATGTTACGTATTTTATTCATATCAGTTAAATCCTCTTAATAAATAATAATCATACTCATAGGATTATGCCACATCAATATTTCAGATAAATATACACAAAAATGAATAAATCATTGTGAAACTATTCAAAACCAGAATATGTCAGATATATACATCCAGGAGGTTTAGTAATGCGCTGGAAGTTTCCTTAAACTGATCTAACCGTCCCAAAACGAGACGCAGTGGTTAAGAAGTGATAGTGTGGCCCATTTTTGCTTTGAAACTCCACAGAACGTACAGGTGTCGAAAGGCTATTCTGTAGCATTTCCTTGAATGGAATGTTTTGTTTATCGCATGTGTTTTACTGTTCTCACTGTCTCTGTATTTTAAGGATTAAAAAGGATTCTGGAAGTTCCATGATTGCACATAGTTTGAATCATTATTGTCAGCATTCTAGTAACAATAAAAAACCTTGAAAAAAACCTAAGTTTAGTAAAAACCTGAGGCTTGAACTCTAGTTCAAACCTTATATTTATATTAGGGCCTACATTTATGTTTGAGGTAAGAGTGTGGTGGTTCATATTAAGAAATATCATGATGGTCGGACAAAGTCATAATGTAGTTTCATTATTAATAAAATAACTAAAATATTAGTATAATTGTATGGATTAGCTGTTACTTAAATGAAAAAATAGTTTAAATTAGGTATGTTGCAAACGCACTTTGTTTGCTGATTGTAGATAAACATTTTTTAAAACATGATTATTACTTTAGTGCTGTAGTAAGTAAGGTCATATATATATATATATATATATATGCGAACTGGCGTATACAAAAGTTTGGCGAGGTTGACCCTAGCGTTCAGTATGGAATATTGCACTGAAATCAGTTGCAAACATACTTCAAAGGAAACCGGTATTGCATGGGTTGATAGCATTTTCGGACAATCTTATACTTTATCCCAAGGAAAATGCAATCTCTATCTTCGTATACAAGTAAATTGGGAATTTCATCCTACTCTGTGGAAAAGTGATGCGAACAAGTCTTGTGCAGAATAGGTTTTATCTTAACATGCTGGCTCAGCCTCAAAAGAGAGCCATTCTGTGAGTCCGCAGTTTAAACCGACGCAAATAGAATAGTAAGTTAATCGAATATGTATTTTTTAAAACAAATGAATAAAAGTCTGAACTTAAAGCAGTTATGACAGTGTTGTCTATAATGACGACTCTTAACTTTAGAAAGCTATGAACCGGTGGCAAACGAATATCTCACTCCTCACCGCTCATAGAGAAACAATAACACGATCTTAGTTCCATCATACAATAAACCATCATAGCTTGAACTCCTAAATAAATGATCACGAGTATAAAAAAATGAAAGTTCTCAGATATATGTATATCTGTAGGTTTAATTGCTTGAGATTTGACGACTCGATTTAAAATATCTGTCTGAGGCAAGTTAACGTAAACGGAACAATTATCGTCTCTTCTCCTGCAATTACTAATAACATTCAACTACCAATTCCTTGGTTCATATATCAAGACGAGCGTTTCAAAGTCAAATTTGTATACTTTAAATGTGGTTAAAATCTAATAAAAATCCACTTCTCATCCGAACAATGGACAAAATATACAATTTAACGTTCATCATAATAAATAATCTGAATCTGGTAAGTATGACGTCACCAATCAACATTCGCCGTATTGATCACAGTCTACAGACATTCAAATATTATCTCTTGGAGAAAAGTTATATGGCATTAATACAACCAAATAAATTACCCAAAATTAGCAAGGTACCATACGATACCTTACAAAAGAGAAATAAATTGAAGCAAAGTACCCTCAAACTATTTGGGCAAATGTTTGGGGAAACATATTTAATCATTCTTCAACAAACCAAGAGATATGGTAATTGAGAAAATACCATCAAATACTCATACACTTCTGACAAATGTGAAAAGTAGTGGTAATGTAGATTTTTTTGCGGTAACGAGAAAACCACCTTTACTTGGACAATGAACACTTTAGTCTTAATGACATAATAACTGCATGAAATTAATACGCCCAGATTTTAAATGAAATTTCCCCCTCTCACCCGAAAACATAACACATTTCTTTGGTTAACTCAGAACGCAGTGCACTATATTAGATTAGATTAATTTAATTGTGATAGAACACACGCTCCGGTGGCAATTCTCTTAGTCATCGAATTATCCTTTTTTATTTTATTTTTCTAATTACACTGTCCACCGATAGATACTCTCCTATTTTGCCTTGCACTTGCGACAATTTTTTCATTTATTTGTCCAATAATTTCTTTAGTCGCTGCTAAAATTGTTCTTTCACGCAACCATTCGTTACTCCCTATATTAGTTTGTAGTTTAGGGTAAACTCTGGTATGAAGTTTATCTGTGCTTTCGACTACAGAATAGAGTTCACGCCTTAATATTATCATTCAATTTGCGTGTGTCGCAATTCTCTCTAGGGTTGCAACGATATATCGGTCAACCGATAATATCGGTCCAAAAATACTGATATTTATTTCGATATTTTTAAATAGTTGTTACAATAAAATCGATATGATTCAGTGAAATATCGAAAACTAAAAACCCCTTCGCGCTAAAAAAATCGAGCAAATAAATGTATGGGTGAAAGGGACCATACTTAACTATCCTAAACTCTGATTTAGCTCGATAAAGTCCTTTGCTACTCTGTGGTTCCCCTCCGTTTCGTGTGCGTCATTCGTTCCCCATTCATTTAGGCTACGTTCAACGTTTTATTATTTAATATGTTGCGTTACGTTTGCGGTCGTTAGTTCTTGTTTCTCTCTGGGACGTATTACAATATTCTAAAGGAGGTAAAAAATACGACCGCCTGACCGATACAATTGCTTATTTTGTCAGTGTTGCTAATAGACCTTTTAACACAGTTGAAAGCAATGGTTTTAAGTTTTAATGAAGCACTTAGCACCATTATGTCCCCTTTAGTGGAACTATCAAAACAAAAATTGATGAAAAACATGAAAAGTTTTGAAGGAGGATTTAAAAAGTGTGAAGCATTTGTTTATTGTTACCTATAGAATGATACCGACGAATTGGAGATTTTTGTTGGAAAATTAAATTGAAATTAATCATGATTGGTATACTAGTTGGATTAAGATATGTTTAGAATTGCAACTAATCATTTACTCAAAGTAGCCTCGTCGGTACCTTCTAAACGCCTTTTCTCACAGGCAGGAACCACTGTCACTCAAACTAGGAATGGAAATGGTTAAGCAAACTACGTTTTCAAGATCTGTTGACGCTTAATACTTGCAGACCTAATTTTTTCAAATAAACTACCTCAGATTTATTACTCGATTTTGATTTACATACTTATTTCTAATTTCTAAAATATATCAGAAAATATCGATATGATGTGGCCGATATTATCGATTATCGATACCTGCTTACCATCGATAAAAATATCGATATATTTATCAATATTGATATTACCTTGCATCCCTAGTTCTATCTGCGCCTATTTCAAGAAGTTCAGTCACATATTAGCCTGATGCTGTGTAATAATGTAGTAGTTAAATAACTTTTTCTACATGCTGCAATAGCAGAGAAGCCTTCAAACATGCATTCATTTTATCTGCTGATGTACCTTTTGATATACAAAATCTGATTGCGAGAGAAACAAGGCCTGAGCGAACATTGTAACATCACAGAGAGTTACACACGATATCTGTTGGTCTGTCACAGTTCTGTTAGTTTTCAGAGTTTCATGACAAAATATGTTATTTATCACGAAAAAAAGTACCTAGTATCCCTTCTAATGATACATAGTAATTCCTTGTCAAATTTCGTCAAGATGATTTAGCCGTTAAGTTGAGAAAATGTAGCAAACAGACTAAGAGACATAATGACAGAGTTGCTTTTCCATTTATAATATTGATATAGATTCACCGATTATACCTTAGAGCAGCGGTTCCCAAACTTTATTGGCACACGACCCACTTGTAAGTAAAAAAAAAATTCGCGACCCACCTAAGATGAGAGTCTATCTAATATCAGAATGGAAACTGTATAACATCGATACACTATCGACTATCCTATCCTAAAAAAAGGCAAATTTTCGTACAAATGAAAATACTATCAACAGAAACAAGAATTGATAATACATAAAACAACAAACATATAGACCAGGAGGCGGCTGCACAGACAATCTCCTCATCAAGTTGACTGCTGAAATTCCACGGTTAGAAGTAACTCGATCAGCATATTAAAATGCAACTGGTCTGCCAAGTCGCGTTTTGCTAAAAACCA